>WFKH01011801.1:54796263-54810954 GCA_016163765.1 Magallana hongkongensis | reverse complement strand
TTTTTTACACCAACTTTAAGTTTATACAATGAATGACCAGGTTAACGGACTGATTTCTAGACAAACTGTATTGGTCTTTTTGGTTGAATCAGACTGTACTGTTATCTTTGAGTATGTTGTTACGCTGGGGGTTAGCGTTGTCGCAAATTTTAATTAGCACTATGTCGACCGACAATGATTGCAATTGTATAAAAGCTAATAGAAACATGTCTTACTTCTCGTTTTGAATCAAATCAGCACCTTTAAACTGTTTGAAGTTAGGGGATGTTTATTTGAACAGGAAAACTTGGGGATAAAGAAATTGAAAAGGATTGAGAAATCAAAGTTAGGGAACGCTTTGAAGAAGATGTTGTGCTGTGTCTTCACAATTTAGGCTCGTCTGTACTTCTTAAGAAATTGTATATTCATTATTAGCCGGTAATGAAAATTTTAAAAAATATTGATATTTTAAGTCAATGCATGTAAAGGTATAAAGTTTATATAAGATGCAATTTAAGTATTTCACACATGATTTTAATAAAACAAAAAACAAATAGGAAGCAGATTTAAAAAAAAAACACAAAAAAAAATTATGCAAGTAGTTTGGTTAAAAAACTAGTACATTGCAAGAAATCAATTTTACAAATGCATGGTGTAATTTTTCAAAATTACTTTTGAATTGGGTATTATTGCAAATTGAGCCACAAGAAAACATATTGAGGAAAATTACAGTATTCTAAAAATTTTGATCAAGAGACTATTGGTTTCAATCTTTATTCAGCTTCAGTTATGGGGATAAATTACACTTATTTATCTCACGGGTAATTCAATAATTATCTACTGATTAAAAGTATCACAGCATGCATCTCTTTGATTGATTGATTGATTGATGATATGTTATAAATGTTTTATTTCTTTTTTTATTGCATTTTATTGTATATTTTTACTTTTTTGTATTTTATTATTTTATTATAAGCCAGAAGAGGTATTGTAATCAAATTCAATACTTTTATTTTAAAAATGATTTTTGTGCATTCCATGTCAATTCTTTGACAATGAAACTTTTTAAAAAGCGATTAAATGTTTTTATTTTTAAAATTCTCAAATAAAATGATGTTTTCCTTTATCAAGACAACATTCTCCAGTCATTCTCCAGTCATAGCATATTGCTGTTTTTTTATTTCTTTTTTCATATCACTGTATTTTGTATTCTCCTCTCTGTTTTTCACTATTTTATTTTAAATGAGATGGGGTGCTATGATTAAGTTTAATACTTTATTTTTCTTCTATGAAATAAGAATTTTGTGCATTCAATGTATATGTAATTCAGTATATTCTTTTGACAGAAAAAAATTTGGAAAGCGATTTAAGGTTTTTTTTTTTTAAAATAAACAGTCGATTTAAATGAGGTTGGGTCCTTTATCAAGACAACTATCTCCATTAATAGATACATAATAAAACGGATGTTCTGTAATTTAATACGAACCATCAACGTATATATACATACAGTGCATATCTTTGCAATACTTAAACATAAATCAATTTCAATTACATTTTTATCGATATTTCAACAAAACTTGTTTTGTAAATAAATGACGTATATAAAATAGTTCTGATACGATCAACCTTTAAATCAAATATGTATATTTCTTTTTAATTTGTGAATTGGTAATAAATTGATTTAAAAAAAAAACTAATTCTTTTGATGAGATTTCTAAAGTACAAAATATCACTTCAATACAAAGCTGCTTATATACTAAAGATAAAGTACAAAACCATTCTTATTGTTACGTAAGTATCGTGACCATCCAATGGTAGGATTGACGTCCAAATGGCGTCGTGTGGCCAATGGATGCTTGGCCAGCGTCCAGTGCGCGAAGTAAACATGTCAGAGTCTGACTTAATGTCTTTTCATCAAGTTTAAATACCTTTTGGTGCGAAATATTTAGCAGGCTATCGCAACAAATCATGCGAGTGTACATGCCCCTTCAAATCTTCCTCTCTTATTACAAAGTTCAGCATTGGAATGAATGGTGTATTTGCATGATATACTGTCAGTCATATGTCATAAAAGACATATTGTTAAACTCTCGCAAAGATCTCGGTTTTTACTCTTTTCAAGAGGGATTTTAAATAATTTACCTTGAACAGAGAACCTTAACAGAAATTTCGACGTCTTTTAAAGAACATTTAAAGTTATACCTTAGAGGGAAGGTGGATCGTGATGTTTAATGATGCCACAATTATCCTCAGTATGTCTTGAAGTATATATAAATTATATTGAGTAAAAATACTGAGACTAAGAATCTACTGTATATAAAATACTCATAGAACACGTGAGGCGCGTGATGGAGCGTCGTGCGGAGACCGTTCTCTCTCTAGCTGTCCTAGTCCTCGGGCTTTTACAGGGATGCCAAGGAGCCGTAAGTTTGATTTGTTTGATTGTTTGTGTATAAGCTCGTTCATGGATATTTCATAAATTTTTTGGCAATGAATAAATTAATTTTTCTGTCGACTTTTTATCGTTCAAAAATGACGTTGATAACGGAGAAGAGTACTTTCTTAATTGCAGTGGAAAAGTACTCACTTCTATTAAGTTACTAATATCTTTAAAAAATAATTTGGCCATGAATCAATTAATATTAATTTTCTTCTTTGGTACATTTAGGGCATTATCATTTTATTTCGATATTTTATGTTAAACTCTTTTAATTTGTTGTTTTGTCGTAAGCTTGGGCATGGACCTTATACATTCTCATTCAGAATAAGGTCACTGAGGCAGTATTTTGCATTTTTTCTTCATGTTTCTTTTAACGTAATTTCTTTTATCAGATTTATAATATAGATACTACATGAATACTACAATTTTGATTACTATCAAAAGATTGTCTATAGTTTTGCAAGGCAATGTTTTATTACGTATATTTTTTAATGTCTTGATTTTCTACTTGATGTATAATTAAAAAGAACATAACAATTATTTTATAAAACACAATGTATTCACATCTGAACCATTTGAACTTTTTTCTGTTTCATTGAGTTGGTTTGTGTTTCCTTTCAAACATTTTTGGTAAGATCTTTTATCTTGATTCAAATAGTTAAATTGCCTTTCAAAAAATCTCACCAAAGTTCTTGCATCGAATAACTTCATAAAAAGTTCTTTATGTTTTTATTTATCTCAAACACTCTCAATGAACTCCTAACCACAGCCACAGAATGAAATCACAAAGAAAGGGCTGAAAGTAGCGAAACCAAAATAGAACGGATTCAACATGATAATTTACCTGCAAATAATTTCTAATAGACCTTTGATAATTTTAACAAAACCCTGTCGTATAAATATTCGGAACTGTTTATAAAAAATATTACATCAAATTTGCTTAAACTGTTTCGATAATTCCACTTAATCTCATTGTATTTTAGTCGTAGAAACCCTGTAATAAAAAGGTGCTGAATTTATTTCTTCAGTAAAAGTACAAGACCTACATTTAAAAAGAAATTATTCACAATCATATTAAAGCGACCAGAGATGGGGGTATTGTGAATGAAGCCGAAATAAATAAAAATCGTCTGAACAGAAAATGCTTAATATTTAATGATAGTTAATAAACCATAAAATGTTGTCATTGGAGATAAAATACCAGTCTCTTTAAAATACCCAATCCAATATTCTTTATTTATATATCATACCGGTATTTTGTTCATTGCTATTAAATGCATAATGAATTTTATCAAAATTTATCATGCATTCATTTTTGTGGAGTTAGAACTTTTAAAGGACAACTGACAAATTCGATTTTGTCGCAGTACATTATTACAAAAAAAAACAAAAAAACAAAAACAAAAACCCATCATGCATTCATTTCTAGGGGAATTATAATCTAACGGATAACTGACAAATAACGTTGTTAATGACTGACGGATAACTGACAAATAACGTTGTTAATGACTGAGGGATAACTGACAAATAACGTTGTTAACGACTGACGGATAACTGACAAATAACGTTGTTAATGGTGTGTGTTCGCTACTGACGAGACAGAACCAACAAGTGAGGGCTGAATATTCCACGTCAAGTGATATCATACATTTAGCTGTTTACGGTGTCGAGATGTATTTTGAAACTCAACATACGTTGTAGAAAATTATATAATATTATCGAGTCTCATCAACACAGTCATACAGATATCAAACACTACATAACTCATTACAATTTTTATGACATTATACTTTCTAGTTATGATGTAGGATTTATAGATGGTTGCAGTGGAGTGTGTAGTTTAAATTGCATTCTCAAACATTATTTAAATATTATTTCAACACTTGGCATTATTTTGAAATTAAAGTGGTTGCAATTGCTATATATCATGTATATATAGAAAATATGTTGTGCAAGTTGCCATGCGGAATCAAATTATGAGATCCTTATCTTGGATTGGCAATCTAATTTCGTAAAATAAGATATTTTCTCTGATTAACTGGCAATTTGTGTCATCTTGTAGAGCCAAAAGGATAATCAGAGGGAAGGGGGACTTTGTTATATGAATGCTTTAATTTATGGATTTTCGTCACATTTTAAGAATGCGTAACTCATCAGAGTAATGATCTTTATTCAAATAAGAGTAAATATCAACTTAAATTTTAAGTGAAATGATGGGCCAAATACTTCATTCAAAATTGGTGAATTTAACTGAGGTACCTTCATACGTCTTTGTGTATTTAAAAAGGTAAGAAATTTCTTTAAGTATGAGTGTTTCCCAACATATTTATTAATTTGTGCATCCATTGTAAGTGAAATTATATTAAACCCCTTCCCTTGAGTTGTTCACTGAATGAATGGATATAACATTTTGTCGTTATGTTCAAATTATATCTTATTAAAGGCGCTGGAAAACTTCATTAGGCAAAAAATCAAGACATCTTTTGTAATCCCCCTGTGCATTTGTAGAGTATCTTTTATGTCGATATATAAAATAATAAAAGGAAGGTACTTGGTAGGATTAGTATTGTCGGCGAATGTATTTAAACATTGTTGGTCTTCAACTTTTTTTTTCTCAATTCAAAAACTAACTCGAGTGTGATAAATTATCTGTAAAAGACATTTATGAAATATTAAAGTAAGATGATTTGGAAGTGAATGAAAAACGGAGATTATGAATTCGTTCTTTATTTGAGTCTCTATCACAAACAAAAGTTACTAAAGATATTAGATCATCCTGTTTCAACGTAATATCAAATCAATCTTTTGAACTAAACAAATTACAGCATACAGTATAGAATTTACGATGAAGGAAAATGTAATTGTTCGATTTCTCTAATTCAATTTGAAAAGAATTATTATTCCTGTTGTGGTCTAGAGGAATACATCTATTCACAACTTTCGCTACCTTTACACAAAATATGAATTTTCAATCCAATTTTGTAATATTTGAATTGGATTTTTGACATGGAATAAATTGGGAATGCCAAGCGCCTGATTATGCAGTTACTGCTAGAATTTGCACAGAATAAAAAAACCCATAAAACGGATTCGTGTTAAAACTCGAATCATTTTATAACGATGGTTTTAATATTTATGTCTATGGGGCTGTCAAATATGCAGACCAAGTAATTATGATAAAATTACTTCTCTTTGAAACGTGTTAACTTCATTAAATTGAATCAATAAACATGCATTCAAAAATCACAACAAAGCAGGAATTCGTCCATCCCATCTTTTAGATAGAAAATTGCCTTTTGCGTCTTCAATTTGGTAGTGTGTATGTTTTCAAAGGTAGAAAGAATATTCATTAATTTTTTTAGTTTATTATATTTAAAGAACCCCTTGCAGACAGGAATTTGGATGAAAAGGAAAATTTTAGGAAACGTCCTACATAACGAAGACCTGTTAATATTTGAATATTAATATAAAAGATTTTTTTCAATCGAATTAAAATATTTGATTGCAGGAAATAAGTCGATTTTTCGCCAAACATCAAATTATAAAATTATTGCAGTGTAGTAATTTAATGTTCTGTGACTTGAAGAATTATGTAAGTGCAGTCTTCAGAAGTCAAATGAATACATTTTACATGAAGAAAATTGCTAGATGGGGTTGGAAGCATTTGGTGCAATCTTCAACATAATTGTGAAAGTCTAGCGAGAAGTGGAACTACCCATTCCAAAGTCTTTTCATCTCTTTCAACAAATCTCAGTAATAGCGTTTATTTATTTGTCAATTTGTGGATTAAGAAATATATTGTACACCCACGATATCTTTTAAATGTATAAAGCAAATTAAGTTTTGATAACTTTCTTTTTAAGGTGAAATGCTATTATTAAACACCATTGTTAGGACATCTGACGGGCGTTAAGTAATATTTCACTGGATAATGTGCCACAAATTGAAGCAGAACCGATTAAGTTCAAACTCGTAAATAAATTTTACGATTTCATTAAACGTCTACACATGATTTACGAAGAATCTTTTCGTTCCTCTCTCAAAGATTGAAAATTTCAAGGACTAACGACCATTCATCAATTTCAATGCATTGGTAATAAGTCTCTATTTCCGTGCTATCTGGATTCAAGCATGCTTAAGTTTTGACTGAACGTTTTGGTGTTACTAATGATATTACTGTGTAAGGATTAAGTCTTCATTCAATCTGCCATACACTTGGTACAGGGTGACCGTTAATAAGTAGACCAGAAATTATTTATAACTTCATAAAATAATTTTTCGAGGCTATGTCACTCAAAGTGCCATTGAATATTTCTTGTAATTAAAAGATGTTATTGAAATTTTGAATTCGAACTCAAGCACTGAATTTAGTTCATGTGTATACGAGATTTTACTCTAGATTTAATTCACGGAAGGTGGTACAAGTGATATAGATCATTGAAGGTTGTTAACAATTGTATACATTGTACCGGCAAAAATTTGTCACAGCCCAAAAATCAGAGAAAGGATTTTACAGAAACAAGTGCTCACTTAAAGATTAGAATAGAAATGCACAAAACCCACTAAGAGCTTAATTTTTAGATGGGTCTCAATTTTGGGTTTTTATCTTTTTTTTCTGAATGCTTAATTGAGATGAATGTCGGTCAGTCGGTACTTGGATGAAGTTTATTTCATAAGAAACGACACTTGAAAAATAATAGAAAGTGAATGGTTGAAAAATAATGAATTGTATACACAACAAAATAAGATTCCTATATCATGCTCTATTCAATACCAGATCTCTTTATGATGTTTTAAAATTTTCAAGTTGTCAAAACAAGCCAAATCAATGAAACTAGCTGCATCATTAATTTTCTACGCAATGTTAACTGGCATTTTTTATCATGTACACAATGTTTACTGGCGTTTTTCTGCGTACACAATTTACAACTGACATTTTCTTTTCGATTTACCCAATGGTTTCTGACGTTTTGGGGGTTTTGTTTCTATGTACAAAATATTTACTTGCGTTATTTTATGTACATAACTTTACTATTTTTTTTTTAATAAATATACAATGTTTTCTGTCGTCGTTTTTTTTTTCTATGTACATAATGTGTGCTGACGGTGTTTTTTTTATGTAAACATTGTTTAATGACGTTTTGTATATTTACACAATGTTTACTGACGTCTCTTCTATGTACACAATGTTAACCGACGGTTTTTTTTTTTCTGTGTACACAGTGTTTACTGACGTTTTTCTATGTACACAATGTTACTGAAGTTTTTTTTTCTATAAACACAATATTTACTGAAGTTTAATCTACGCACACACTATTTACTGACGTCATTCTCCTTTTTCTAGGCCCCACAGTTCGGGGGACTCCCGACGTCCGTTACGGTGGGTGAACAAGAGACGGTGGACCGGCTGATCTACACGCTGACGGTGACGGACGCCGACAACGACCCGTTCAACTGTGACATCTCTACCTCCACCCCAGCGGCAGCTCCTTTCAGAGTCCTTAAAGATCCAGTCACCAACAGTAAGACCACACAACCATACCTCCGTGTCACAAATAGTTGTAATCAACAATAAAAAAATAGTTGAAAAAACTTTGAATTTTTCTGTGCAGTTTATATTTTCCGTCTTTTTTTTGTGGGTTTTTTTTTAATTGTAAAAAATTAATGTTTTTATCGTCTTTTAGAATTCGGCGTCTACACTAATTCCCCGACGTTTGACTTCGGTACAACGCCCACGTACCAACTAACAGTGCAGTGTGATGATAACACGGGGAACACACCAACAGCCGTGCTCTCAGTGGACATCCTTGACGGAGACAAGATCACCTTCACCAATATTCCGGGTAATTTACTTACCAACGCTAATCCGTTAACTTCCCTCCCAACCCCAACATCCACTATATATGCTTCAATGCTCCGATAAATTCACACATAGTCCTATATTTAACGACTTGCGTTTTGTTTTAGCTACGACTACTCATGCAGCTTTAACAACGCTGATAAATTCCGCCATATATGACGTTGATGCTACAGATCTCCTCAACCATACACCGTTAACGTACACAATGACGAGTATTCCCACAACAACGAGCTTTAAAATAGACGGAAGTGAGTAAAATTGCGTCCATTTTCAACAATTTTTCATAAACTACTTATCAATTTATGTGTACATTTTTGACCTTTTCGTTTCAGCAACGGGTGCTATCACAACAGCTCGGGACCTCAAGTTCGAAACCAATGCGGCCATAGATCTCTATGTCACGGTCTCCGACGGCTCCATCTCCGTCACAGAAAAACTGAGGGTCCAGCTCACAGGTCAGTATCAATATTCAATGTCTAAACAGTAATATCAGCATAAGAAAAGGGAACTCAGTTCCAATTTATTCTGATCGTACTTCCTTTTTTCAGATCTCAATAACGTGCCCACGTTCACAAACCTGCCCGCAACAATCAGCAAGAATGAGGACACTGCTTCCGGCACGGTTCTGTATACCGTGACGTCATTTGACGCTGATGCAGGTGCGACGCTGTCCTATACTATGACAGTCAATCCACCTGCATATTCCGGATTATTTACGTTCGCAACAAACAGTGAGTTATGGGTGGTGTTTTTTTTTTTTTTAATTTTCAATCGTATTCTTTCATATTCCAGAACGACGAAGTTTTCTGATACATGTTTATTGTAGCTTTACTTTTAGTTTTCATGTTACACGTATACATTAGCTTTCATGTCACAAATGTGCATGCATGTATATTGTAGCTTTCATGATACATGAATATTTTCTAGCTCTGCAGCTGTCTCTGACGGCAGGCCAGACTTTTGACTACGAGACAAGGAGTTCCTTCACAGTTTCGTTTACAGTCACAGATACCATGGCAACCACGGGGCCCATTGACCTCACGGTCAACATTAACAACATCAACGAGGCCTGCTATTTCGACAAAACGTATTACTACGTCACTCTCGCAGAAGCTACGGTTGGTGTTGAGACTTATATCAAATTTCTTTTTTCTTCTTTTTGAGTTTTCGAACCAATAAGATCATATAGAGACAAAGAGGTTGATAAACTCTATTGCAATGTCACAAACCTAATGGGGTGGGCTACTTAAGTTTCCTTCTACTTTGCAACGCGCGATCCAAGGGAGTGAGTAAAAATAAGTTTTGGCACGGACCAAAAAAGTCATGCACGCATTAAGTAGAATAAGATGTTGATGTAATGATGATGATGATGATGATGATGATGATGCAAAAAAAATAGTCCTGTTTATTGCAATGTTTTTATTTGACAGGCTGGTAGTGTGACGTACAATCCGAATTTCCTAGTTCGGGACTATGATGGGGCCGCGTCATATTCTTTGTCGTTTGCCGCGGGAAACAACAGCAACAGGTATGTCAGTGGTTTTTTAATAAATAATGGACTAATGTGGGTTACTTGTCTTGCTCTGCCTTTTCCAAAGCAAGATTTTGATAAAGGGGTTCGGTACCAATAGATAGGGTAGAAAACGGGACATATGTATATAGACAATTTCCTTATCTGAGCGCGTTTAACCTTTAATTCATCTTAATAGAATCATGGATTAAAATATGTATGTTTTAACTATCAATATAAGAGTAAATACATTTAATAACTGTTCATCATTTAAGTGCGATCATCTGTTTACACAGTGATCAACGAGGCACACAAATGTAAGAGAGATTCATTGTTCGGACGTGTTATGAAACGGCAGGGTGATACTTCTGTGTTCACACTCGAATAGAACGTAAAATTAACGTCTGAACGACCTATTCTATGGATGGGATTAAAGCTTTAAACCAAGGAGGTCCTGATATTGTGATACGTAGTTGATTATAATACTTCTCCCATCATTGATACCCATTCCTGCAATCAGATATTGAACAGGACATGGTGTAATCTTAATTGAGATCGACCCCTCACTGAAAACATAATTTGAAATGTTGTATAAGAGTGAGTCCGCTATTTAAGGATACACGTTTACATAAACAGTTATGTCGAGCAAATTATGATTGGATTTTATTGCCTTTATCAATTCTGAATAGAGTTGTCTAACCCCAAGACCGAAAGCGCAATAAATATTAATCGTGTTAAACACCCAAGTATTGTAAATAAGATCATTTGAATTCACCAGTGACAGTAATTTAATAGGAACAACCGACTACAAAAGAACCAAATCCTCTTCTTTGAATTTTTCCACAATACACTTATTTTTGATGTCGATACGTGTGCGCCTCTAGTATCAGTTTACCAAAACTGATTCAGTCCAATCCCAAACATTACTCCATATGTAATACGTGTACTTTCATATGTCAATTTCCACGTACATCTATATAAAGTTTTTGAATATTTTAGATTTTCCATTGACCCCAACAGCGGCATCATCTCTTTTGCCGTGGACTACAACATTGATAACGGCGCCATGCCGTCGTCCGTCATCCTGACAGTGGTGTGTACGGACACCACCAGCAAGACCGGAACCTCCAAAGTGGAGGTCACAATCACGGTACGCAATGTAGACTAATTGGCCTTGGTTTGAAACATACTGTGAAATCTTATGAATTTGTGGTGGGTCATTTTTCGTTGTTTTTGCAAGATTCCTTCACGAATTTACTTATTAAACGTTTTATAACACACAGTATTAACTTATAGATCATTCGAGTCAAACCAAGAAATGACGTTCCAACGAACGTTGAAAAATTGATAATCCACGAGAATTGGTCCCCCGTGAATTCAAATCCTTCTTTCCTCGATTTAAAAAGAAAATGCTGCAAATCGGCCTTATTGGCTGAGTGCAGTTTTTAATTATTTTGATCTCACCTTTTTATTCCGGATTTCAGGATGTTAATGACAACGCCCCGTCGTTTGCCCAGTCCACCTACAGTATTACCGTTGACCAGTACGACGCGCCGGGCTCACTGATGGGGACTATATCACCTACAGACGCCGACTCAGGGGTCAACCGCGAGTTCTCGTGTTCCGGAAGTTCAACTGCGTCATCCGCCACGACTTACTACTCAATAGGAGCCGACTGTGGTAAGTTTTTAATATGGCTACAGAATAAAGTCAACAAAATACTTAATTCTCTCTGTTGGTGGCTTATGATAAACAAAACTCATAATATTTGAATAAAATTGAATATTTATCATCAATTCCTCTTTGGTGTGACTTTTTCTAACCGCGTCACGTTCAATTTGGACAGCTGTCTTTAACGTGACGCTGTAGGAAAAGACACACAAAAATGGAATGATGATAAATCTTACGTCAACCATGAATTAATTTTTTCTAGGAGTTTATCTTTTATCCTCTCCATCCGGGAACTTGGATTACGGCACGATTTCGAGATTTACAATTACGGCGGTGGACAAGGGTTCCCCGGCCTTGACGGGCACCACATACGTAGACATTATCTACAAAGAGGCCACCACCACAACCACCACCACTACTGCAGCGCCCTCTACCTACAACTTCTGGGATGACAGCGGCGCCGTGGCTGCGTTCTCTATCGCCATGGTTCTAGGTTATTATCATTAAGATTTCGTGACAACAAAATAATCTCCACAGATTTTCATAGAAAGATGAGTGTGATAGAAGCGCAAATAGTGAGGCTCAATGAAACTAACGACACTTTTTTTTTCTTCAGGAACCATTTTATTCGCTGCTCTGCTATACTACTTGTTAAGATGTTGCTTTACGGGAATGTGCTGCGGTCCGGAGCCATGTGACTTCATGGAATGTTGCAGAAGCTACGAGAGACCACGGTAAATTTACCGCAACATTTTACTTATCATACTAAATATAAACTAACAGTGAAACAATTGTATCGCGTGAACGGTTTTTGATAATTGGAATGAATAACAGTAATTTGAGAAAAGTAATAGATTATCATATTGAGTAGTGTTAAGGGATAACATTTCCTTCCTTGATTTCAGTCGGCTTCAGAGACGCTTGGTGACCCCTGAGAAGTAAGCATTTTGTTGAATATTCTTATTATTTTACTTAGATTTTAATTGAAAAATAGCATGGTTGATATTGTCCAAGAATATGTTATACTTTATCATATGATATCTTTGTAGACCAAAACGACCAAGAAGGGACGATTTCGATTATTGGAGAGAAGGTAACTGAAACTATATTATAAGCTGAAACTGTGCTTATTTTAATGTTTTACAACTGTTACTTGAAAAAAAAAATCGGATTTGTAAATTTCGCACCAGTTAAAGCTCGATAGAGTAGTGGTCTGCAAAGATAAGACGTTGAAGGTCCGAGCAACCTTCAGTAGCACCCATCTAGTGTTGCATTTGTTGCTCCTGGTTGCTGACTTCCAACCTCTTATCTTTTGCAGATGATTTCAGAGACCACAATCAGTACATGTGAAGACACGGAGCCGACCAAAACTTTACAGACACGTTGTTCAATCAATGTTACATAACATGTAGTTCTGTTGAATATTTCATTTGTTTTGTTGATAATTTGTCTTGTTACTCTTGGAATAGTTTACAATAAACATCGATTTTAGGAATTTTGCGTTGATTCAGTCCTTTTAAAGTATTCTTTGAAATACTAGTAGAGATTAAGTTATAGAAGCATGGCAGTTGAAACGGAAAGCTTCAAATATATTTATATCATGTTGAAAAATTGATAATCAATGCCATGTTTAAAGGCATTTTATTTATTTATTTTTTGGCCGATGTAGGAAAGAAAAGATCAGGTCAATGCATCTTGCAAATAAAATCTGCATAAATACCGCGAAGGGTTTTTTTTCCACTGATTTGATCTAAATAAAAATGCTGTATATATTCAAGTAATTATAAACAGACACACCCTCACACCTTTTTTCAGACAGCGACTACGGATCATTGGACAAGCATGAACCTCCTTCAAGGAGACCATCACCGGCGTAAGTCTATCAAGATATTCTACGTATGTACATGTTTATTATCTTTGCATAATTTACGAGTAATGTCAATGATTTTATCGCTGTTTCTCGACAGGCGTGTTCACGGCCAACGTGAGTACAAAGATTTACCAAATGGCAACAGGCTGACCCCGACCGACATCGAGTTCCAGCCCCGGAGGCTCGTGTCACGACCCCTGGCGTTATCGTATTACTGATCGGGATCGATCTTCACAGCATTTTTGAAGATGCTTTAACATTTTTTCATGACTGTATTTCATTAACTAAAGCATTGACATTTTTTCGTACTGTTATTTATATTCAATATATACATTGTATACATATTTTTGTATTGTTTACAACTGTTTTTCGTTGAAATAAAAAAATATATAAACCTCAGCTTAAATATACTTATTAGTGTTGCTGGTATTCCTGATTTTCAATTTGATTCAAAAACCCATCAGACATTTTCAAAAAAGTTCGGTTTAAATTAAACATGATATATTTTAAAATCGCGAGCTGAATTTAATGCAGTTCACTTTTGAATTGCAAAATGCGTTCCAGAAACCGACTGCACCCTTTTTATTGTCCTTTTATTGAACTCTTTTTCCAGGAAATATAGAGCACATGGTTTTATTCAAAACTAATCACACAAAGAAAAGTTTGCTCTGTTTCTCCCATGAAATGAATATTTTGTTCATTTTAATCAGATTGCATTGATTGCAAAAGAGCGTGATTTTTTTATGCAAATGTCAACTGACACACATGTATCTGAAACACATTCAAAAAGTATAATTAAATGAGTCAAAATTTTCTTTATTTATATAATTATACATGTTTATTCTGAAAAATTATAACTAAAATTGGATTTTTTAAGTTTACGCGTTTCGAGTGTTAAATTAGCAGGGTTGGTTGGTTTTGTGTCCGTAGAGTTATCATACAGTATATACAAATTAATTAATATGAATCGTCGTATTCACTCGTACTTCTCGCCTAAGATCCACCGATACGACATAACTCCACAATTTTCTAGTTCAGTTTGTCTCTTCGAAATAATCACAGACTCAGAAGCCGTCCAGAGAGTCGTGCACGTGATCGTCCTTGACAACACAGTATTTCTTGGCCAAGTTGTCCACAAGTTTTCTCAGAACACTGCAACACAGCGTCAAGTTTGAAATTGATTAACCAAAAAAAATTAGCTTTGATACATGAACAACGAAATTTTCATAGTCTTTTCTGTTAAAAGCAATATGAGCTGCAATTTCATGTTGGAAAAATTATTGTTAAATAGTAATTTACTACTAAAATGACAAAAGGATTATGGTTTATAAACTTCTGGTTGGAGCAAAATTACA
Organism: Magallana hongkongensis; assembly: GCA_016163765.1. Taxonomy (NCBI): domain Eukaryota; kingdom Metazoa; phylum Mollusca; class Bivalvia; order Ostreida; family Ostreidae; genus Magallana; species Magallana hongkongensis. Next base: position 54,796,269 of record WFKH01011801.1, on the reverse strand, counting down.
TTATTG
>WFKH01011801.1:54768968-54788078 GCA_016163765.1 Magallana hongkongensis | reverse complement strand
TTCTCTATATTCAGTTAAAAATGACTTTTCTTTGAGATAGGCCTAATATATTTAAAAAGAATTCTTTAAATCTATTTGTTTCATTTTTATCCACTAATTTTCTCAAAAAGGATCAAATATTTAAAAAAGTGTTCCATGAATTTCAGATCTATCCTTACAAATGACCACAGATAATTTTTTTATCATGGCTTAGATAACTTATTTCATGTGTTGTAACATGAAGCTGTAAACTTTATTCTAATGATTCCAATTTTGTGCCTTTTTACCGTTTAATATGCAATAATTCAACTAAGTAATATAATAATGTAACGTGCAAGGGGGTCACTGCCTGTGTTCCCCCGCGGGCCCGTACCCGAGATAGAATCGGATAGCCCTGATTGCTGCCAATATTTACAAGTGCAGACTTCAATCACCGCGCCTGCACATATATAGGGACTCAACGTTACGCAGGCAGGGATGACCGCACACCTACGCAACTCAACATGCAGGTACCAACGTCAACGCAACCCAACGCAAGCAGGGAGTGCCACACACTTGCGCTAGAAAGGCCAGAACACCAGCAGGGATGACCACACACTAGTGCTCCGCCGGGAGTGCCGCACACTTGCGTTAGAAAGGCCAGAACACCAGCAGGGATGACCACACACTAGTGCTCCGCCGCAACCACCACCACCAATACAAGCAGGGATGACCACACACTTGTATTGATGCGATACAGAGCAGGGATGACCGCACACTCAATCTAGCCGTACCTGTTCAAGTTTAACCCCAAATAGCCGTTCTTTTACACATACTAGACACTGTCCCTATATAAGTGCCGGCCTAGAATAATTCGTAGTATTTTAAAATAGAAAACCAAAAATAAACAAAATATCTAGATCTAACCCCAAAAATACTTATACATAACAACTTATTTACATAGAATATTTAGTATTGTAAAAAAGTAATTAGCAAACTCATTGGTCATTATTGGGAACATTAATTACATAATCAAAAAATCAATAAATCACAGGGCAATAACTCAATCAAAAATACAGTTATAAGCTGCCCGCTTCAATAACAATATTGTTAATATCAATTAATTGTTGCATGTATACCAACTTAACTATTAAACTACATTGTAAATTTCTAGTATTCTGTTAAATTCTAAAATCGAACTCTTCTTCGTCCGGAGATAGAAAATATCTTAAAATGACATCAATCATTTTGCCTCCCTAAAAAAATGTAAATATATTTGTAACAAATAAACGTGGGTTAAATTGTAGACAATTTGATGAACCATAAAAAAACCCAAATTTTACAGAAGAACAATTGAATAACGAGAAAAAACTTTTTATTCGGGCAAAAAATAATCGGGTTCGTTGTTACTATTTATCTTGTTACTACGCCGCCATTGTTGTTTACATTCGAACTCAGTGCGTGTCATAACATACCCACGTTTTCTGGATTAAGCAACCATTGTATTTCATAAGGAATATTCTAGACTTTTGAGAACGATACTAGAGTTCCGTGTTCGGTTCGATTCGGTAAGAATATGTTCATTCAAAAATGAAGATGATTAGCAATTTAAAAAAAATTGCTCTAAAGATTGCATTTTTTGCGGTGATTTGTTAAATTTACAATTCTTTTCTTCCTCATTTCGAGGGAGGGGGTCCTTCTCTGTAATATTAAATCATTTTATAGAAAAGCTTATGTATGTTGGGTGATAGAATTTTTTCGAATATCATCTAAGAGAGAGAGAGAGAGAGAGAGAGATATTTATTTATGATTCTTTTGATTAAATATTCTTGTGTGTGATCCTATCTTATAATGTAGATTTTTTGTCATCCATTTTACCTATAGTTTAGCAATAAGTGGTTTTATGTTTTTATGTACATATTAACAAGGATAATGAAACAAGATAAATTCCAGTGGTGATCAAGTAATGCAATCTAATTTGTCTCAATTACCATGGACATTGGAAGTAAATGTTATACATGTATAGTATACGTTCATGTTACATGTTAAAAAAAGATTTTATACACATGCACTTTTTATTTTAAGTCACTTCCAGTTCCTGTCCATAATCCTAATAAACGTGTTTGTCTTTTCCCTTGATGCTTGATATTTTTCATTGTAGGTATTGAATACAACAGTAAACATGCCTTTGATTGAGGAGATCACTTCAGAGCCCACACCTGAGCCACAAAAGGAGTCATCAAACTCTTCCTCAGTTAAGATTGAGGTGGTGGACAACTCCCCAAAGCAGTCAGCGAATGGTAAGAAGTCAGATCCAAAACTCCTTCCATTTATCAAAAGGCTATTATCAAACTGTCTGAAAAAAATGTAAAGGCATTGGGAATGGCCATGAAAGTAGCCAGGTGATTACGTAAAACTGGGTATTTTTCTTCATCAAATTAATGTACATTTTTTAGAAACGTTAGACAACAGAAAACCAGGCAATGGTATAAACACAAATAAGACAGAGAACAAAAACACTGATGACAACTGTAATCCTGAGGACAAAGAAAACCAGACACCAAACAATGTAAATAACAGTCAGAGTGAACAGACCAACAGACAGACAGCCGAGGAAAGCAAGCAGGTGATAAAGAAGGAGGAAGAGAGCAAGAGCAGCTGGCCAAAGTAAGGACACCCCTTATGTCTCTCTCTCTATGTCTCTGTCTGTCTCTCTCTGTCTGTCTGTCTGTCTCTCTCCTCTCTCTCTCTCTCTCTCTCTCTCTCTCTCTCTCTCTTATGATATTGTTGCATACTACAGCTGTATTAGTAATGAACCAACTTTTAATTGTATGCAAAAAATTTCATAGGTTTGTGATTTCATCTTCCCAAATATTTCTTGCAACTTTCCTTTGATATGTCTCATGTTTTTATTTTGGTCACTAATAATGAACTTTAGGAAATATTGTTTTTAAATTGCAAAATAAAGAATAAAGTTGTTGCAAATAAACATTAGTTAAAGTTTATCCCATTTGTGTGGTGCAACCCGATGTAAAGATGTTACATTTTTTCCCTGTAGGCTTACCAAACAGTTTCTGAGACAACATTGTAAGGAACTAAAGTTATATATGACACCAGCTTTAAATGATGTCCTTTATCTTCATTACAAAGGTAAAAACATTTTATGTGTTACTGTGGAATCATTTAAATTCATGGGGGCCAATTTTCGTGGAGTGTGGGATTTTCCTTATTCGTGGGGATGCAATTTCGTGGATGTGTCAGTTTTTAGTTTCAGTAAGAAAACTAACTCTTTCAAAATTTAATTTGGTTGAGGATGTTAATTCGTGGGGAGGGGGGGGGGGCTACCCATGAATACAATGAAAATTGAGCCACAATGAATTCTAATAATTCCACAGTATATCTTCTTGATATATCTATAGGATTGGTTGAGGATGTATCAGTTTCATTGTTTTAACTACATTTATATCACATGTATACTTTACAATGCATCATGAAGTGTAAATAGTGGAAACATATTGAAATGGAGTGGAGTTGGAGAGGCAATTTATTGATTTTCTGTGTTTGTTCACACCTGAGATACATGCCAAAATATCAGAATGATAAAGTAACAACATTTGGTACTGACAGGCATTCACAAGATAGAGAACCTAGAGGAGTACACAGGTCTACGTTGTCTGTGGTTCGAGTGTAACGGAATCAGGAAGATTGAGAACCTCGACCATCAGGGAGAACTACGATGTCTATATCTACAACAAAACCTGATCGAGAAGATCGAAAACCTGGAGCCCCTACAGAAACTGGACACCCTCAATCTCAGCCACAACTGTATCAGGAAGGTGGAAAACCTGGGTATGGTCTTTGTTACAACTTCTTGTTCTATCATTTACAGTGTATGTAAAAGATTGATTACTGAAAAATACCATCATTTATTATAATTATGAATTTATCCTGAAATGCATCGTGCCTTTTCCATTGCTTAGCAAAGAAAACTGTTTTTCTTTCTTTGTTAATTTGTTGTTTATTATACAAGCTGTAGAGATAGTCTTTTTGTACAAAGTATGTACCGGTACAGTGAATTTTTTCGCAACTGTAATATAGATTGCCTGCCAGTCCTGAATACCCTGAATCTCTCCCACAACCGCCTGTCGGATGTCGAGTCTTTGGAACACCTCGCCAAACTACACACGGTCAGCGTCCTTGACCTTGCCCATAACAAAATAGAAGACCCCAAGGTCATTGAAGTGTTTGAAAAAATGCAAAACTTGGTAAGTCTCCATTCTGAAAATTAAACCTGGTATTTTGTAAATAATAGCATCTAGTGCATGTAAATAAGATAGCTGCAGGTCTGTAGCTCCTGGTCTGAAAAAATTTGGATGGACAACCAGGTCGTCCATCTGAATTTTTTCAGACCGGGAGATACAGACCTGCAGCTAGTAAATAGATTGTTAATTTAAAAAGGGGATAGGTTAGAACATGCATTGGATTGCCTAACTAGATACTGAGTACCTCTATCATGGTTTGTTCTACTCTTGATTACCTCTCATTGGTAAATAAAAAGTTTCATCATTTAGGTTTTTTTTTTGTTTTTTTTTAAACTGATCATTCTTAAAGTGTCTGATTACCATGTTTATGTATACAAATACATGTACATGTATTTTGACTCACTTAATAACATGTACATTAAGGTAATTCCTTAAATGAACAACATTAATCCTTTTTCGTTGACAGAAAGTGATCAACTTGATGGGGAATGGTCTGCTGAAGCATATCAAGAACTACAGGAAAACTCTGATAGTTCGACTGGTCAGTACTTTTTACAATAAAGACCCAAAATTGTCCTCATTCAAAATAAACTCAAATCTCAACCTATTTAATTTACAGTAACTTACTGTAAGTAAGTGAGATTTAAGTGATTTATTGATATGTTTTGATTTTTGACCAGAAACACCTGACGTACCTGGATGACAGACCAGTGTTTCCCAAGGACAGAGCGTGTGCGGAGGCGTGGTAAGTTATGTAATGTACACAAGGATATCAGGATGTTTACTACCCGGTATTTGGGATGAAATGTTATAAAGACAGTTATGAAACTATAAGGTTCAATTTTAGCAGGTTAATAAATCGAGGGAATAAAGAGTTATTCATATGTTGATGAGGCGACTGTTTTTGTCTCTTAAAACAAACTGATTTACACCAGATTAGCATGTTTTAGATTTGTTTCGGTGAAGGCAATTATTCAAATAGTCACACTCTTACTTACTGATACATGTGTATGCAAGATTTGTGTTGAAGAGCCTCTTGTTATATCTGATAACAACTGCATAACAGTACTTTGAATCAAAGTGTACTAATAAAAACAATGTAAAACCACACAATATCTATGTTATACAATTTATACAATTTATTCGCTACTTTTAGGGGACGAGGAGGTGTTGAAGCAGAAAGAGAAGAAAGAGAACGATGGATTGACCACGAAAGACGGAAAATCCAGGAAAGTGTTAAAGGTAAGGAGCTTCTTATGATATAATGCCAAATTGCAAATGATATTACTGTAAATTGTTCATTTACTAATGTTCGTACATACTGAAAGTTGATTTGGTGACATTTTGGTGTAAATTTTAGCAATGCTTGACATCAGAAGGAGAAACGAGAAAGATAAGATAGAGAAGGAGCTGAGGGAGAAGGGGATCGAGGGTGAGGTGGACGAGGCCAGCGTGTGCTGGCTGACCGGCAAGTACAGGATGAAGGGGGAGGAGGTAAGAGGAGATAAATCTGATAACTCTGTAACTGCAGCCAAGTAAATATCTGGTTTATGCATGCTGTCTCAAATAGTGAATTTATAGGTTGTCCCCACAGGCACCTGATATATTTTTCTCATTATAAAAAATGTACATTCTACCTAATAGGTAGGGTTATATATTTTTTTAATACGAGAAAAAAAAAACATCAGGTGCCTGTGAATGTCCTATAATAATATGATATCATTTTCTTTTTGAGTAACTTTTGATTTAATTTATCTTGCAAAAAAGTATTCATACATTCATGAGTTGCATGTAGTAAATAGATGCCTTAACAGTAACATGAAATAAGGATACAGTTTAATGTACAGTGTGTTAATGACTGGTGTAAATTTAATTTCAGGCAAAAGAGACAGAGTCTTCATCAGACAAAGAAGAGGAGGAAGAAGAAGGAGAGACTCCCCTCATCACCGGCAAAGCCCCCATCTGCGAGAAAGGCATCTTCTCCCAGTCCAGTAAGTCTGCATCTAGTCACATCTCTGATAAATCTTGTTATAAATCATTACATGTCTAATGAGATATATACCAGTAGACTGATCTTCAGCTTAGTTAAAAACTCTGTTTTCAATTAATATTAAATATTAACCTTTTCTTTTTTATTCTTTGTAGAGGAAATGTCTAATGAAGACAGCACACGTCTCTTCATCACTGAAATTTCTGGTAGGAAATTCACAAAGCTACAAACCTACTATATTATATGTATATGTTTACATTAATTTAAGAACATGTGCATACCAGTAATATTTATTCTTCAACCAATGTTTGTATTGACGAAGAGACCCTAATAGACAAAAGCTATTTTTTGAAAATGCAGATATATGGTCTTGTGCCGAAAACTTTATTTTTTTTTTTTTTTTTTCAGACAAGAAGAGTAAAGATGACTTAGATGTAAGTACCATTAATTGTAAATATAAAGTTCACAATAGTATCAGTCCTACTGGCTTCTTGTTACTCCTGAACATCTGCAATGATTGTGATGTTTTGTCAGTGTATGATTTCACTTGATGGGCTAGCTAACTGATGTTATGTGAAAATACACTGTCCAAAGTGGAGCATTATAGCACTGTATATCATTTGTATTTGATTACTGTGTTTATTCCTCACATAAACCTGGTAAATGACCTCAATGATATGTACTAGATGTACTAGAAGCAATACTATAGGAGAAATGTTAATATATTTTACAGGATCTACCAGATCTAGAGGATGTGGATGTCAGTGAAGAGCAGCTTATCACCATGGCACAACAGAAAAAAGTAAGGTTCCTAGAGAGCTAGAAAAAAATTCTATCAGTGAATAAATCACATGGTTGATAATTGCCAATTCAATATGGACAGTAGAAGCAGGAATCTTTCCAAGAAATATTTTTTTTTTCAGTGCATTGATAAATTCTTACATTAAATCATTAAAAACCATGGATTTTAAAACACAAAAAAATCCTAGCATATCTTTTATAACTCTTACATTTTAGACCACCTACAAACCAAAGATTGAGGTCCTGTCAGACAGCAGTGACAGTGGGGAGGAGGAAGAGGAGGAGGGAACTTTAGATGAGGTGCCCATCCGTGAATCCAGCACCTCTAGGAGACCTATGGTACAGGAGGTAACAGACAGTGGGTCCACCAAACTACTGATAGAGGAAATACCAGAACAAAAGGAACCCAGACTCACAGGAGGAAAATCCAGGGCATTCGGAGCATCCGAATCAGAGCTTAATCTGGATGCCATTACTCCGGAAATCCCTGGCTCTTACGACATGCAGGCCAGAGCTCAGGCTCAACATCTGCTGCAGGGTCTTGGTGCAATGACAGGGTCCCGCGTGTCAAAAACGGCAAAGTCAGAAATCTCCCAGATGGAGGAAGCTTCCAAGAAAATGACAAAGGAAGAAAAAATCCAGGACCTGGCTGCTAACCTTGGTGCAACAACTGTGGACCCCGCCATTAAAGACTGGGACGACTCAGAGCTGGACTGAGAGAATCATTTGTAAAAATTCTGAATGATCTGAAATTTGTTGTGGTACCAAATTTTCCTACATATTTAAAATGGATCATCCAATGATTCAGGAAGCTGTTTGATCATGCCATGTATTGCTTTAAAAAAAAAAAAAAATTGAATCCAGAGAAAATTTAAAATGTAGGATTATGTTGATAAGATGACGAAGTCTATATTTAACGGTATTCCGTCCATATTTACATCACATTTTAAATGAACATTTATTGAATGTGTTCAATTACATTAACATGTTATGAATTTGTTACTTAGAAGGTATTCTGTAACTTTTTTGAAGATACATGTAATTGTACATTGTACATTCTTTTAATTTAATTTGTGCATTCCATTATAATTTATTCTTTTATAAAAGTTGTGCTTGTATGCTAAATTTTGTTGTTGACAAATATTAAATTACCAAAATGAAGCAGGATTTTAGGTGACTTTTTAATACAAGTTTGAGTCAAAAATGATTTACATGTAGAATTCTACCTCTCAGGGAAAATATTGAAGACATACAAGTCAATCAATCAAAATTTCCTAGAGAGCTACAGCTCTGAAGTTACATCTTCCATTGATATAGGATGTGCATGCCTTGACCCTTGATTGAAGGTTGTACTAACTGCATGCTGATACATGCCATGAGAGCTCTACCAGTTGATGCACAGATTGAGATGATAGAGAGGTTGAAATTTCAAATGTACGTGTACTAGGGGAATCACCTAAATTCTTCGCACATTATGTCATCAGTTTTTGTGACGACAAGGTTTCTACACATTCTCTTAACTGTAGAGTGTCGCCTACACGTAAGTACAAACTTGTCGCTTTTACAACAAAAATAATCTAATTGATGAGTGAATATATTCTTGTGGTACACCACATAGATTTTTAAACTTCATTTGCGTTCAAATTGATAAGAAATTCACCATTTATTTGGAATTAATTAAATAAATTAATGTCACAAAACTGCACCGAGAGGCCTAAAAAATAATCAATCGTTTATATCTTACAAGTTATGAAATCTCAACTAATAAATTACCGTAGCTGCACTTTTAAGAATTTTATTTTGCTGCAAAAATCTGCTACTACAATAATTCTGCATGTAACTTGAACCTTTATGATAAATAAGATAAAAATAAATCATCAAATTTTATCAGAAGAAAGATTTCTCTACTAAGGAATAAATAGCAAACAAATGTTGATACTGAATAACAATAATGTGATTTTGTTTCAATCAGGGCCTATAAATAGCCTTTTCCACAAAAATATGACTAACAAAAGTTATGATCAGTAATCTTTTTTGTCATTTTAGTAGTAAAGTACAAATTTCACAATAAAAAAATCTAACGTGATAATTGCGGCTCGTATTGCTAGAGGTTGTATAAAACCAATACAAATTTTTAAAATATACCTTGGGCATATAAAACTTCAGCTCAAGTCTGTAGCTAAGAGCTGTGTTTCACTCTAGACAATAGATATTTCTAGTTATCTTTCAAAATATAAACATCATCTATTGTAGCCTAGTATCAACAATAAAACATTATTTTGTATATACTTTTATTCTCAATTTGATATAGTATTTCCATTTACACATATCTCAACATGTTACACAAAAATGTTCTACATGCAGTTAACATTATGACTAGTTTCAACATCTGCTTATTGCGAGCGATATACAGAATATATGTAAATATAATGCATGTTACTTTTTCTCCCCTAAAAATTTATCTAGCTAGTAAATTGACAACTTTGAAAGAAATTGTAACAACAAGACATTATCATCTACTGTACAGTGCTGGATCTCAATGGAAATAATGGACATCTATTAATGACTACATTTAATTACATAATCAATACAATTGAATCACAGTTCCCAGACCTTCTAATGGTCTTCTACCCTTTTCTGTTTAAACAAAGAAACCAACAGCAATGATGAATCTATCATTCTTCATTAAGAAAACTAACACATTAAAGTTATCCCTTCTTTCAATGTAGGGATAATCATTACATGCATGGTAATACATCTTAAGAGCCCCCTTGCCCCCGACCTTTCTTTTTCTCATATTGATACCTATACAAAGACTGGTGTTGGTTTCTTTGAATAAACAGGAATAACATATATAATTTAAAACCCAATCAACAGTGGAATGACTTGTTCATATAGAATACATAGCAACGGTAACCTAGGTAACATAAATATCACTATATCGTCATGGATTTGACCTTTAACCTCAAGCTGAGAGCTGTAATATTACCAGCCTGCAGTAACAGTGTCCAACCTTATAGAATAATATAGAATCATCACACAGTTTGGGGGCCTCCTTTACTTCTTTACTTGGCTGGGTCCACCAGATCCAGGCTGATTTTGTAATAAACATACGGATAATAGTCCAGATTGCTGATCCCCACCAACCCTGGGATCTCCATCTGTCCTGCCTGAAGAAAACATAGAACATACATGACACCGCATCAGGACAAAATCAACATCTGCAGTTAATAAGTCATTAAACATACAATTTATTCTACATCTGTTATAAATATCAATACATACAAAGCATCATTTTTGTTAAAAATGATAAAAATTGTTTTAATCAAGGAGTTTACAGGACAAGTGATGACATACATGTATACTGAATTGAAATACATTTATTTTTAAGCATTATTTCATTGAAATCTATGGGAAAGAAGTGTAGAGCCATACATCTTGAGAGGCCGGTGAGTCTAGATGAGCGTACAACTGGTTCATGACTTCTCGTAGCTTCCTGGTTGTCTTTTTGTGTGGTTGCATTAGTACAGCAAGGAAATTAACGGGTAATCCATACCTACAGTTAAAACAACGCAGAATTAAAACTAATCTTTAGACAAATCATTGTGAACAACTGCATCAATTCTAGTAATTAAAGTTTCACTGCTTACCTTAGTACAGACTCCACAAATATTCTAAGAGCTTTGACATGTATCCAAGCAGAAAAGGATTCCCCAAAGTTGACTTTCAACCATTTAACCAGAGGGCCCTAAAATATATTAAGGATATAAAACTTAACTATCCATGTTAAAAACCACTGATGAACATATTATTTCCATTTGTTGTCCTACTTACGTATAGTTTCTTTTTATCATCCTCCAGTTTTGAGATTTCCATTTTGCCATCAGCTATATCTTTCTCATTGTATGTAAAATCTCTGACCATAAATCTGTAGAGGGAAAAAAAGATTAAAGCCCTTATGCAGGAAACAGAGTATGCTTATGGTTAGCATATGAGACTACTCAAATATCATGGTATTAAGCAATTTTAGTTTCAATCTTAGTTTTGTCATTTACAAATAACAGCACCGCGTTAACTTAGGTCAAAGAGAGTTGCCTGCCCTTGGACATAGTGTGTGACATACCTGTTCTCACGGCATCGGTTTCTAAAGTCCTCAGCTACTTTCCTGAAGAGTGTCACAGAACACAGGCAGTTCTCATCATCCTCAAACAGTGTCCTACATAAATACCAAAAAAATGAAATCTACAGAATAAACTCTTCAACTGTTACTACAGTGACAATTATATACAGGTAACTCTCGATAACCTGAAGTCCATGGGACCGAGGAAAAACTTCGAGGTATCAAGAGTTCGAGTTTTCAAGAGTTCGGAGTTTTCTGGGTTGACCGACGGGTTTTAAAATTAGTCTTACCGGATGTTATGATTAAGCCATTTATTAAGCGCTTACTCTTAGGCACGTGCTTAAACAATGTTTTCTTTTCAGTTAAATATACAGACCTGGATGTTTTAAAAACTAAATAGAAACAAATATTGAATAAATTCATGATACACTGTAATTATTTATTTTATGCATCATATTGTGATCAGATTGCTCAGTACTACTGGACTGCGAGACGACATGTCGTAAATTAGATAATTGAATATCACCCATTGTTCCCACTTTACGGGTCCTTCACCAGCTGTAAGAACTTGTTCAGCAATAATCATTAAAATGACAATGATGCTGATAAACATAATTTCTACAGTTTTATAATTCTAAAATTTTTACCATGGCTCAAAATTATCGTTCCGTCTCAATTAATTTATCATTTTCACTGCGCCTTCAAATTAACGTAAAACGGTCGGTGTTAATTATAGATTAGGTACTGGTATGGTTAATCATCAAACAATTATCCCCTGGCAGGACAAGTGTCGCCTGAATAAACATCCCGTGACACGGGTCCCGTGTCTAACGCCTGGAGCCATTTAAATGACCAAGTAGGTGTTAATTAGGTAACGCTTGGATATACGTACACAGCCACTTCGAGGTATCGAGAGTAAAAAACTACAGATTATGAATAACGGGACTGCAGTTTGACTTCGAGGGATCGAGGGTTTCGAGAGATCAAGAGTTCGAGAAATCAAGAGTAAATTTGCTTAGTTATATAGGGAAAAAAATCGGGACCCTAGACTCACTCCGAGCGATCAAGAACTTCGAGCGATCGAAGTTCGAGCCATCGAGAGTTACCTGTATGAGTAAATTAATATGCCACAACTTATAGCAGTTCCTAACAGCTAGGAAACTTTCCAAGCTGAGGTATTAGTGAACTTACCTTGATGATCTAGGAACTACCATATCGGTCAGTGACTCGTACTTTGCTTGCCAGTCATGAATGATATTTCTACAAAATACATGTAGTAATATGCACTTAATAGCCAAAGTAGCTTGCTTCAAAGTATTAATTCAATGAAATCCCAATAATTATTTCATAACAACATTCACATACATGGAACAGTTTATGCCTTTCAGTTGCTCTACCCTGAATATTGATAAGAAATTAACTGAGATGACAGAGTCTTTGTTCAGAAAAATTAAAGGGGCATGGTCATGATTTTGGTCAAATTTTATTTTTCTATTTGTGTTGTTTACAATGCTTTAATAATGCATTTATAATGATCAACCAAAATTTGAGTGTCAGTCGTAGAGTGATAAGCAAGATACAGAGCTCACAATTCTTTTGTTATGTAAACAAGGCTCATGCCATGTTTTTGTTTACATTGGTTCAATATACCGGAAAAAGTTTTTTTTTTTAAACTGATTTTTTATCTTCTAATTTGTTTTAACCATAAATAGACAGTTCCTAGTGTTTGTCACATTCATTTTAGGCCTAAACCTGGGATTTTCTTTTCAACATTTGAAATGTAAACAAACACATGATCCAAGCTTTGTTTACATAACAAAGAATTGTGAGCTCTGTATCTCGCTTATAACTCGATGACTGACACTCAAATTTTGTTTGACTATTAGCAATGTCTTTATGAGGCATTATAAACATTAAAAAAGGAAAAAATAAATTTTGACCAAAATTGTGACCATGCCCCTTTATATTTGTAAAATACAGTCAAACTTCGTTATCTCAAACTAGATGGGACTGTTTAAAAACTTCGAGATATCCGAGTATTCGAGATATCGAGGGTAAAATACTTAAAAAATAAGTGGTTGGGACTTACAAATCACTTCGACATATCCATTGCATTCGAGATATCAGTGTTCGAGATATCAAAGTTCAACTGTAATAATTAATCAGTTTGACCTACTTGGGAACCACCACCAGTAGTGTCTGTAGATACTCTGAGTCCAGCACAAAGTCTTCCCTCTTCACCAGTTCTGTCAGGTTTCTTGTAAACAAACTTCCCCTAAAACACGACAGGATTTGACATGCATTTCTTAATTAAGATACACACTTGTTATGGATGACTTCAAATTGTTTTCCCAATACATGTATGTCAAAAAGCAGCAACTTACGTGGACTTTCTTTCCAGGTTCTGTAGATTTCCCTTCAGATTGTTGTATGCAGTGGCTTTTGTTTTCAAGTCTGTTTCAATCTGTGAGACTTGCTAAAAAGTAATTTCAATAAAACATATGATATCTTGCTCCTAAACAAGAAGAAATGCAACTATTAGTTGAATGGCATTTGGAAAAAAAGAAGCATGTCTGACCTTTCCGATTATTTCTGCAATGTTTTTCAGGGATTGTTTGATTGGGTACTTTGCCAAATCCCACTGGAATCGTGTCAGGTAGGTTACCATATCCACTATTTGACAAATGAAGAAAAGAATGATCAATTATTGTTTTGTGATTTTAAGCGACCACAAACCATCTACTTTTAACATTGTGATGCAGAGTATACCAAGATCAATCACTAATTGATGCTAGTCATACATGTTAATCTTTAAAAACAGCATTCATTTTATCTAAAAATACCTTGGCAAAGATATACAAGCCCTCTTACATGAAGAATAAAGACATGTAAACAAACCTCCATTGACTTGTAAATTTCCTTGTAATTTATCACTATGATCCTCCAGCGTTTCCCCTAAATACTGTGCTATTTTCCTGGTAACACTGGAAACAATTGGAAATCAAATACGTGTACTGTACATGTACTCTACCTATCTGTACGGTATGTTTACAAAAACTTATCTGCACATCAAACTGAAATTAATATGTAAACTACCAGTATTCCATCCTTAACAAATTGGAAATGGATTTAAATGAAATCAACCTTTCCTTTAATACTTATTTGATAGTTTTAGACACAAACACAGAATTTGTCTCATCAGAATATATAAGGTTCGGAAAATATTGAGACATTTTCTCTTACTCCCTTAGGAAAAAAGATAAATCATTGAAATTTCACCAGAAAGTGAACCAGGATACCTTTTATTAACGTGGAAATTTTGAAGTTAATGACATCATTTGTTCATTCATGGTAAGCTAACAAACTTGCCTACATCCATTGACCCCGGAGCAACCACAAACTCATCGCAACATCATTTAAACGTTTCTTTTTGCTCCTATGTTTTAAGCACCTTACATACGAACGGAAAACATGAACTATTCTTCATTTTTCATCTTTTCTTTTATTTCAAAATTGCAACAATTACATATTCTCTCCATTCTTGATCTTTTGTGAAAAAAATCGAGGCATTTCTTCCCAAAAGTCAACTTACTGTGAAACGTCTTTTACATTCATTCTGTATATATATTAGACCTGTTGAAATCAGTTTGTGTTTAAAAAATACATGATATTTAGCCCCTTTGTTCAAATTCTAGTTCAGCAATCAGTAATTAAACCTCGATTAACTGAAGCTTTTGACCCCTTTCCATCGTATAGTTTTTGTTTAAGCTATTTCTTGGCCAGAAAAGGTCTTCTTCCGAGATTCCCACCAATTTGATGTATTTTCGCTGTGCCGCCTTGATGTCAAAATTCAATAAACCGTTGCAGTCAGATTTCTATTGCTCGGTACATATTTTTTAACAATCTCCGTATTTCAAATCAAACACTAGTGAAACTTGCACAAAAGTTAGTCACAATAAATAGCAAAATGAAAATATATAACTTGATTTCTTTTATCATTAATTGTAGGTCTACCAACACTTAAAATGTAGATCTTTAATTTTTTTATACTCCAAGTTTGGGCCTGCACCGGGTACCCCGACCACCGACTTGTTTGTGTACCGTCGTAAACAAATTATAAATTGTTTTGTAATATTACTTTGCTCAATGATTTGTTTAGGTTTCTTAAATGTTTATGCCAATTTTCACTAAAATTCGTCACTTAGAAAGGGAAATATTTGTGTTGTCTCAATAATTTCCGAACAACCCTCATACACTGAACACAAAAGAATCAAAATTTACCTTTCACAATAAATGTCAAGTTTGCCCATATCATCAGAAAGACCTACAAGGACATCCAATGTTCCAACCTGCAACAAAAGACAGCTAGTTAATAGTATTTATTACAGACTTACGATACTAATATGTAAACAGTGTGACCGTTGGGCCGAGCGCAGATTTTTGGTTTGAAACGTAGACAGTAGCCTAAGGATCCGCCTGCCTACTCAAATTATAAGCCAAAGTTAAACTAAACGTTGCGTGCTCAGTCTCAATTATGACATCATGTTTTGTAAAACATAAAAGTTGTGTCTTCAGAAATAGCCGAAGAAAAGTAAATGATTTCGAAGTTTTTTTAATTTCTTTTTTCAATGCTTATCTATTTCATAAGTTGATTAATTTTCTATTTATGCTTTATTCGGTATCTAAAATATCTGTTCCTTGATGAAATGTTTTTATTTTGAAACTAGTCTTATCTCCTGATTAAAGGCCGAACATTTTACAAACGCCCCCTTTTTTACCTGTACAAACTTCAAAACGATGCCGCCTGTCAATCAAGTTTGAAACAATAGCGTCCAGTTTGATTGACGTGATCGTCCGAGCGTGATCTGGCCAGGTCCGTGGAATTCTGTTTACTAGCAAATAACAACATTATCTTTGATATCTTCCGTCGCGTATAAAAGGGGAAATAAAAATTGGATTTTTAACATTACCAAAATTGATTATGAAAATTAATCATCTAGTAATTAAAATTACGCAATTTATATTTGAATTTGAGTGACCTTATAAATTCCACAAAGACGAGCAGCTCCAAAATATATCAAATTTTTTTTTTAAAACAGAAATTTTTATTTACTGGTAAAGCAGGCAATTGACACTTGGTGCATGAGTTGGGAAACGAACTCCCTCGTCATCGTAACATGGCTGCCTACATTCCATATTCTTATTGATCGCATGGTTTTCTTAACATACTATAATTTGTTGAAATAAACTACATTAAACAATGTCAAGTGCTAAACACAATGTACTGGGCTACATTTTAAAAGCAGAATTAATTTACTGCAATTACTCGTGCTTTACACAAGTGTGTTTAAAGAAAATTCGGAAGACACAGACTTCGATGTAGAACGTACAGTCCAACTGTTAGATTGGATTCGTTTCCGTATAAAATCGCTTCATATGGACATTTAGAACAATAAGATGTTCCAACTAAGACCAATTCTGACTTATTATTTATTTCCTGTGTATTAATTTGCCCCCTGTGTATAGAGATTAGCAGCTTTCACGACCGCAGGTAGACTGCAAGCCCCGGAGGCTTTCACACGTCTATAAAATAAGCCCCGCCCTCACCTGAGATTTACCACCCGGTAAAAATGTTCGGCCTTTAAAGCACTGTTGAAACTTATTTGGTTTGCATAGTCAATTATTTTCATTTAAATTACTTTCCATTGAAAACTTGGAAAGTTTTCAATAGAGTCAGTGGACAATAAACGTAGAAAAGCGCCATTCATTTAATGAATGAGTCAACTTTGTCGAACATAATGGCGGCGCCCATTAGCTGGAAGAAAATTTTTCAGCCCTTAGAATCCCTGATTCAACTTGTATTTTTTTACTGATTTTCTTATATATACGTGTAACCATTAAGCCTCGCTTCCGGAGGCAGGTGTTGCCCGCCTCTCGCTGCGCTCGGTATAAATACCAGCTGATGACACAGTACCTTGAGATCTGGGATGGCAAACTTGTAATTGGTTGACAACACTTGGTTCCTCATGGTGGCATTGTTGAGAGTCTCCCAGGACTGCTGCAGCGTCTTCTCTCCAGGAACAGATATCAGCCAGTACTCTGCCATCTTGATCAGATGTCTGCAAGTACATATTAAATTACAGTATACTTTTATGCTTAAGTATCATAATGATTTATGCATGACCATGCAAAACGTATCTACATTCACAATTTCCGACATACAAAACAATACGTTATTTATGTTATTGGTCTTTAAGAAGACATTAAATTTTTACTTTGACTTGTCCGCCTCTTTCATTTAAAACAACCTGTGCATAAATAGTTTCTGAATGTTTTCAGCTTATCAAAGAAGTGTTTAAATGTCACCCAATCTTAAATATTGATGAAAATATGAAAATAAACACAAATCAGTTAAACATTTTCCTCAAAATTGTATATGGCAAGTCACTTCATGAAGATGGCAACGCAAAAATGTGTAGTGCAATCACGTTTTAAATAGACTGGTGATAAATGAAAGCATTTAGTATCACATGTTTCAATTGCCAATTTTAATTACCCTTATTGTTTCTTGTAATGTCTCTGAATTTGGCTTTAGTTGAACTACGATAAGTAGAAATTAGTCTGACAGTGCCGAATCGGTCAAAATCATCAGGTGGAAGCCATATTTGTCTCACGTGATCATGAGAAAAATATAAATACTGAATTTTCCGAGACTACAAATTCCGGAAACTTTTGTCATTTTCAACTCAATGAATACTCACTAGGCATAGTGAACTTTTTAAGCTAATTTATTTGATTGTAAAATTTGTTTATCGTAGTTATATATATATATTATTTTTATCGTAGCAGACTTTTTGGTATAAAAATATATTAGAAGCATATTTGTCTGATATTTTCATCATCTGATCTGCATGAACCGTGTTGTTTTAAATTTTATTTTGATTTTTTAAAGCAATGTTTCCTAATCATAAGTACATTAACAAAGTGGTCCGTTGTCATGTTCACGTACGTCTAAAGCATACGAGAATTCTTAGAAAATACCTAGGACACAATGAAGATAGATATTTCAATTTTTAAAAAAATGGGAAACGGGGTGTAGATTTTGTATTGTCTTCCCACAAATGTTTATTTAAAAATAAAATTTGGTGTTATGACTAAAAATAGTCATAACACCATATTTTATATTTAAATAAACATTTGTGGGAAGACAGTATTTTCAATATTTTGATCACAGGCAGTTATTCCAGTTATGGAGTTCAGTCCATAGAATGATGATAACATCCCGTGTTATTTATTATATATACAATGAGATAAACAAGTGTCTGTAATATTTTTAGTGTCGCAAAAATTAACTGCCCATAAATTCTTAAAAAGATGATTACAGTATGTAGATTCAAGCAGTTCATGTTTGTTGAGTTTGATATAACTTTATACATATATTATATTTCATTTGTAAATTACTTTTTCTTCAATATGCATGGCTTTGTTGTATAAGGAGCTAGGAGAACTCGTAAGTTGTAAGAACTTGTTTCTAATTCTTATTTTAATCAATAAAGTATTTTTCAAAACAACCGCAACGATTGTAAGCAGTTTTTATTTATTTGTCCTTATTTGGTTTAAAACTGTTTATAAGTTACATCTTACTGAACGCATGTATTTAACCCCTCTTTACATAAACAATTAAAATTTTTGACTACAAATATGCGGAAAAATAAAGAAATGTATTTGTTGAAATAAACAGAATTTAGGCCAGTGAGACCATCCAATCGAAGCTAAAAGAGGGAAGAATTTGTTGATTAAATGACAAAGCGACCGAAGCGACATATAGAATTACAAATCGAACATAAGTAAGAAATTAATAAAGCTTTTGTGTTCATTAAATTCAGTTTTTGAAGATGTTAATCTATGTTAATCTGTTAATCCATTGTTTCATTCACAACGTTGAATCATGAATCTCGTACGATGTAGCTTTCTCTCTT
>WFKH01011801.1:54699568-54768958 GCA_016163765.1 Magallana hongkongensis | reverse complement strand
AGAGGTGGAGCTGACATTATCAGAATGGTACTAAAATTAGACTAGCATGAATAACAATGCCATGTATAAAAATTTATGTGATCACTCTTTCACCATAACCCTATCTATTCTATATGGTACAAGTATACTATTTACTATGGTTTCAACAATTAGACAACACCCATGTAAGTACAGAAGACTTTAAATCAATGCTTGACAACTTAACGTGTTCGAAAACATTGTCCTAGTTAGCACATAACATGCTACGTCACGTGATAGAATTTTGTATTCACAAAGTTACCTGAGGTGAGAAATCACGTGGTGAATTATAATATTCAACAAGCATCAACCCTTGGTTACAACAGGGAAAGCGAAAGTAAGAAGAAGCAGTTTTTTCTCATTTAAACCAAGAGCGCATGTTTGCCTATTAATCTCCCTTTGGCATAACTTTGATAATGCAAATTAACAACTACTGTTAAACGAAGAACAATAGACAAACATGCGCTGACTATGTATGAAGTCAGTATAAAAGGGGGCGTCCTCATTATCGTATGGAGATTCAAGAAATCGTGATGACCCCCGCCTATGAAAACAAATTCGTACTTGGTAACAACATACTTTTATTTAACGCAATTACGTAAAGTTGCAGTTTAGATGTTGACCATTTCTGTAACTGAAAGAAAAATTCTTCTTTTAAAAGTTTATTTTTTCGCAAATATAGCATGTCCTTAAGTGCAGTCATCCTTTGAATTGTTTATCTTTTTTAAAGCGTTACCAATACCTTTTAATAATACCTACAAACAATCTTTCTTTTATTGTATTTCTTGACATGCAATCACAATATTACAAATTGTGAATAGAATTAATTTGCTATCATTTTTATGACTACTTAAATTGAATGAGTCTTAAATTGAATTAGTAATGCGCAGAATTAGCAGTTTGTCTTGGAAAATTACAAATACATGTAATAGTTTGAAATAAGCTGTCTTGGGTTATATTTTATAAGAATATTTGTTAACCTTACACATTGATGAAATTTTTTTATGAAATACATGTAAGAAGAAATTGGTATTCGTAACTGGACTAATCAAACAAACCTACTAACAAAAAAAAAAAAAAGAACTACAAAAAATATAAACGACTTAACTCTCTAATATTCTTAATAAAGAGTCAGCTACAGTGACAAAAAATAATTATAAGTATTCCATTCCAAAGGTAACCCCCAATATTATTTTTTCAAGGGAAAAAATAGAACATCGTTTAAACAGTTCTTCTCTTTTTGTATAGAAAACCGTTTAATCTTCCCTTGGAACAGCTTTAACAGGAATACGATCTTGGACCTTCTTAAATAATTATTTACAGGCCAACTCTCAAATAATCTTGTGTGAAACTCTTCTATTTGTTTCTAAGGAGTTCTTGAAATGTGTGAAACGGTGTGAAAGAAAGGATTTCGTCATTAATTCTGTTAGTTTGTCAATCTAAAACATTTCATTTATCAATTCTTGTGCATCCGCTGATTAGAAAGTTTTCCCAACGTCTTTAAGTCAGGGGAGGTAACAAGAAGGGTTTTCATTGGATCTACGTCATAACGGGCACCTGCTCTCCCTCCGCGCGCCCCGCCCAAACCCAGAACGCTGCATTTCTTGGTAACGTGTAACAATGCCAAGTTTGGACTGCCTAAAGCCAAATAAACGTGTCGCATTGAAATCCACTTTAATGCTTTTACATTTATCATAACTTAGAAGTTTGTTGTTTTTTTGCACACAATCGCCGTGTCTCCTGGTGAAAATCTGATAACTGGGTTTGCACCTGTGTGAAGTGGGGAGTGCAGAAAAATGTTGATCGAATCAGTCATAAAGTAATTCAATTAGGGTGCATACCGACACTTTCTTTATCGCAAAAAAGGCTTATTCCATTTGTGTTATTAGAAAATATATATACATTTTTATCACCAAAAAGTACGGGTGGAAGGAGTGAATCATCTTAATTAAATATCTTGTCATTTCCCGAATATTCACTAATATATCAGTTGCTCGAAGCAAAATGAAATACTTTGTCGGTTGCATCATTTGTGTTGTTGAAAAAAGTATTATCTGTTTTATATTGTAATAAAATAAAATTGAATGGAAAATATACGAATAAATAAATCAAATTAATTTAGGAATATTTAGATTTTAAGTGAAATTTGATATCTCGAGCTAGATGAGAAATAAAATAATATGACGCAGTTTATTCTATGGTATCTCAATAAATTCTTTCATATAACCATGATTTTTAAAGACATTTTACTAACACATTCAGAGCTCAATACTAAATTTTCTAAAAACCCAATGATTTGTATAATATCGGTTATTAAACCGTTTCTGTGGAAACGTGTAAAATATTCCTGGTTTTTATTTGAAAGAAGATATTTCCTTGCAATTAAACATGCTAATACCATGCTTATAATTTCTAGTTTGAAACAAAACAGTGTTGCGTAAATTCGCGAGAATTCTCCTATCTAATTTAATTAAAACCATTAACGGTCGTATTTTTTTCAGTGCATGAGTAAAGAATGCGGAAGGTTGGGTATATCCTGCTAAGATCAGGTTTCCCGGACTATCTAACGGGAGACTAGGGATCAGTTAGTCTGCTGTGAGGTTTTTTTTTTCTATACAGTGAACACTGGTCGTGATCGATACTCCCGCGAGTCCACATGAAAAGATTAACTGTCAGTGAATAAAAGTCTCTACAGGTACGATTTACGAGTAATGCCCCCTTCGTAAGATTCGTGGATTAAAAGTCACGTGATTTCAGTTAAATGCTTATAGACAGTTAGGGAGAGACTTGCAATATGAACTGCTACGTTGTTTTTCCTTTTTGTACCGGTTTCGGATAAAAACTTATAAAGACAGCCACATGGTCAGAAAGAAGAGGACATTTTCTTTTACCTACATATGTTGTTGTTTCTGTTTCGTCTCAAGATGCTGTGGAAATTGCCGTTAACTGTGCTACCGTTATTCATTATATGGGATGTAACTTGTCCAACGTATACCAGTGCTAAACACCATGTATTCTACTGGAATCAGTCTAATCCACTGTAAGTACTTAATTCTTTTATAAATACCTCAGAGGCTTTAATCCCCCTTCTATTGTCTAGGAGAACAGATTCATTATACACCTTTGACTTTCGTTTTTTTTCTTTCTTTATATTATTATCCGTTAAGGACCTTAGGATATTTTGTGACGAAATCAGAATGCCACCAAGATGCCAGAATTTCTATGAAAATAATTCCCAAACATATTTTACAAATTATTTTCAGCATACTGATTCCATTTTTTTATTTTGAATTCAAATTAATGCTAATTATTAAAATCTTAATAAATTATAATTAAAATGCACTGCTATTTAGAAAGTGAATTGGCATAAAAACTAGAGAGTTTCTAGAAAAAATATTTTTCCTTATCAACAAGTGACTCCTTAAATTTGAGAAACAATGTTGCAGTCAGATCTGTGAGTTTTAACAATGTAACAGATTTTAATTTGATACTGTGAGGTGTATCTTATACTGCTCAAGATGGTTATTTTGACTGAATGCAGAACTGAAATTTGAACTAGAAATTTAAATTTTCCGTCTGGCTGTTGCTGACGAGCTTGTCCATTGTTACAAGTCTGACAGTAAACCATAGAGTCTGTCCCAGGAGCGACACCCACAGAAATAAAATCCTCAGCAAATGCGGACCCTACTCAGTTTAAGGTTTTGTACCCTGTTAAACTGAGATCATTAAAAAAATGAGAATATAAAGATGGTTTAGATTGGAAACATTTGCTAAGGGGGGAGAGAGAGAGAGAGAGAGAGAGAGAGAGAGAGAGAGAGAGAGAGAGGACTCTTAAAATTGTGGGAGAGGAAAGTAAAATTATAGTTGGTCATATTTCAAATTTTATGCTAATTTCTCTCAATCATTTAAACTTAAAAAAGTTATCTGTAGATAAAATGAATTTCAGAGATTAAGAAATTTTGGCAAGTTTTAATCTATATCCACTGGAAATTAAGTTGTCTGGTCTTAGATAACCAGGTGTGAACAAGACCGTGATAATCTCCAACTTTCCCCTCGCTAAACCAAGCGTTCAGACCCTTCACCAGCCTTTTTTCTGCATTTCTTGATTTGACTAGGTGTATACAAAATAACAAGAGAATAGAAATCAATGCAGTTATCTAAATAATCTGTGACAAATGTTCTAGATATAAAACCCACCAAATTCAATTACGAAGTTTCACTGGGCCTTATTGAAGATATTATGAAGCATACACCTTGAAGGCATTCTAGACTTCTATTAGGTCATTAGCTCATTAATGCTCAGGATAATGAATTAATTTGCTGAATATTTTAATTCTAAATTTTTGGTGGAGGGTAATCTATATGGAAAAAGGGTCATCCCCATTGCTTTGTGGGCTCTGACCCCATGGGCACTCACATTTTCAACTGATCTTTATTTATAAGATTTCTGAATGATCCAAACGCGCAGTTTTAAGACTTTTTTGTGAATTTTGCCTCAGGTGAATCTTAACAAATATAGAATGTAATACCTGACATTAAAAAAAAGATAAATAGAAACGCTTCTTGTCTACAAACCTTTAATAAAATATTATGAATCAAATTTTGCTCATAAAAAAATATTGGAGTGAAAAGAGTTTTCACTTACTAACTGATACATTTTTTTCTTTGTTAGATTCACACTAATTCACAAAATAAAATTGTGACATTAAACAGAAAGAGATCAAATATTCATCATTAATATAAGATTTGAAAATATATTTAGATCACATTAAAGAAATTTACAAGATGTGCATTGTTGTCAACCTTTTTATGATTTTTTCACCTATGACATGCTGTTATTTTCTTTTTAACTTTTACTGACACACATATAAACATTTCAGTGATGTTGGACACTTAATTCTTGTCAAATCCACTAAAAAACATTAATGGTGTCGAAAGACCTTTTGCTGTTGACTTCGGAGAAATCATGGACAGTATCATTTCTTCTTAAAATATAATTGACATGTCTGTGAGGTTATTGATGAGGGCAAATAGAATCAGAAAAGATAGTCTTTTAAAGAGGTTAATTGAGCATGCCTTTGTCAATGAGAATTGGGGGAATTTTAAAAGGCGATTACCCCGATATTTGTGTTTAAATCGCCTGTGTAAACACGGGGATGAGGGGTGGAGAGTTCGTCGCAGAGAGAAATGCTACATTTTCATGGAATGATTAGGCCCCTAGTGCAGATGCGTAATTCATTAATCCTAACAATAAACATCCTAAATTCATTTTATCCACTTAATTTAAAATTTATCATTATGAAAAATTTTTGGAAATGTATCTGACATTCTATTTCAGAAGTATAATTTTAGCACAGATTCCGAGATTCAAAATGGTAAAATCAATTACCTGTATGTACACTGTAGATTTTAATTTACCTGAAGAATTATGACACTTTATCATAAGTTTTATTTTGTGTACCTGTAAGTACCTTTTAAATAGTATACTCTCACTTTTCTGTCTCAAAGTTTATGAACAATAGCTCTCTCATTGTTCTGTTCAGTTGAGGATTGAACCAAGGTTTATTTGTAATCAAATTTGATCATATACCTTTTTAGATATTCATATATACACCATGGTTTTCGTATTGACAAAAGAGAGCTTAGTCAATTAAAATGGACTTGGATGGAATTAAAGTTTATTGATATACATACAAAACTACTTAACCAAATAATTTTGCTCTTTCTTGTAAGCCAAGAATGCTAATCAGGTCCATAAATTTAAACTTTTCAGCTTGATTCCTAAACATAATATTTAGTGGGGAAAGTTTTACACCTGTTTGTAATTTAAACAAATTTAACAGCTCACCTGTACTACGCTAAGGATAGAGGTGTTAGATAGGTGGAATAAATACATATCCACCGGGGATCAAACCCCCTTATCTGCAACCAAAATAAAACAAAAAATTCTGTAAAGTGGACAGGATCTTACTGTGGGGTTAAGTCTTTGGTTTATTGTGGTCTGTCCTTTTTCATTATATGAAACAAAAATTTAAATATGATTTCATTAATTAATATAAATTGTTTTCTGAATCAACATTAAAATTTACCCACTCCCAATTTATTATGATTCATAAATTTTGGTAACCCTGCGTGCAGAGAGAGAGAGAGAGAGAGAGAGAGAGAGGAGAGAGAGAGAATGCTGCCAGTATGTGAATGCAATAATAACTAAGAGTCATTTAAGATTATTATCAACTTCTGGTGGTCAGATTCAAATGAAAGATTCAGGAATTTAGAAAATTAATCTTAGTGACAGCTAAATTCATAGGTAAACAAAAAGAATTCATTTACTCATATCAATTTATTTTTCCTATATTGAAATATTGTAATTTTGTATTAATTAATAATGTTGAAAGAAAAACCACATTAGACCTGGCATATTGTTAATTCTGAGCATTTTATACATCAATGCCGAGCTAAACACTCCTAAAACATTCTAATTTCCTGACTTTTGAGATGCTGGGTGCTAAATCCACTGACGGAAAGTTAATCTGCAGAGAATACAGCATGTCTGTGAATGCCTCCGGCCAAGTTACAGGTATTAAAGATCTCTGCTATTTATTGTGCATGAGTCTTAATGCATAAAGCAGGAGGAAGTTATTAGTCGCCTTTCTCTCACAAAATGTCCACAATCCCGAGTCTGCCGAGCCCTGACAATTTTGTGTCATGTACCTTTCTCTGTTGCCATGGTTATCGGTTAGTTTCCTTCGAGCCTCATCATCATCACCTGAGTAACAAGGGTAATAAATCTGTATCTGTCTCATACACACCAGGTCACACTCATTTACTGAAGAACTTGAGTACCAGAGCTTTCTGAATTTCCGCACATTCTGCTAATTGCTTTATCATTTATATGGAATCTATTGTTTTATAAATTAACACATCTTCTTCAACTGTTTTTCATTGAGAACAAAGGATATACAATTTCAATGCATTTCAATGCACCAATTATTATTTATCTTAAACCTTTAATTTACAATAATTTCAAGCAGTTAATTCTTTGCTCATAAGGACATCAATAGATACAAAATTGAAATTCAAATATAAATTTGTAATCTTAAAATTCTTATTATAAGAGTCAATTCTTTTTGAAAGTGATTTTCAAACGTGGTCTTCATGCGTATTTAATTAATTTATAACAGCATATATGCCAGTCAGTTTCCGAATTCTTTGAGTTTTTAATTTGTGACATGTCTTCTGTTAAACTGGAACTAATGAGTTTGAATCTCAGAACTGGAAAGTTCACCCATTGCACTCTTGGAAGGCCTATCTTTATGAATGATTTATGAAGTCCTTTATCCATATTTTTCTCAATAATTTCCCATAATTTTGGGAGATATTTTCACCAATTTTAGGAAGAAAAGGAATTGACCTCAAATTAATGTTTCACTTAATCCTTTCCTCACATAAAAAGTAGGAATAATGTTCCATCAGGTTTCCATTAATTTCTGAGCGCCGGAGAGCGATTGTAATACGCGTTTGGTAATTCCATCATCCATACGAGGGACGGAGGTTTATTATATGTACCATATAGATTTTCTGTCATCATTATGAAACATACAGTCAAAATATTGATTCTAGAAACTGGTATCAAATTTGACAGTTTGAGGATATTTCTGTAAATAAAAAAGAAAATGTTTATATATAAAATTATGGGAGAAAAAAAACCTTGAATTGATGGGAATTTTTTCCGTTAGAGATAAATGATATAAAAGTAAATAATGAATTCTCATGTTAAAAGTTATTTGAAAAATTCATACTATATTGGTTAATATTAACATTATTATCCTTTTGTATGACTTGAAGTGGACTATGTAATGATGTGTTCATGCAATGTATTCTGAGATGAGTACAGCTTTGGGATGCTTTATCACATATATATCGTAGAAAGCTTCAATAATTCACTATGTATTCGGTTTAATTCCAATGAATTTACATATTTTATTGATAAAAAGGAGTGTATTCTATTTTTCACAATGTTTCTTTTTTCCATGGAAAACTATATCAATTAATTATCATGCAAATGTCCATGTGTAGTACTACTTCAAAGCACAAATACCTAGGCTTAATGTATTAATAATTAAAGAATTTAACAATAAACCAAAAAATTTGTGAATATTTTTTCTATATTTATTAAAAAAGTTTAATATTGGATATTTATGAAGTATTACCATCAGAGTAATCATTAGCATAATCTTTGTTAATTAATTAATGAAAAAATAACCCCAAAATATTATAAATATTAAGTCCTGGCTCTGCCCGTCACCAAAATTTTCGAATCACTCAACTCAGTTATTTCCTCAAATCCTTAAAAGAAAACTGTGATAAATTTGAGGTCAATAATCAGACTTGAGGCTGAGTATTTTCTTGAGGAAAGTTGGTGACGGTGGGGCCTGTTGTTAGTGGTATCTTGTGACGGTGGGGCCTGTTGTTAGTGGTATCTTCAGTTTTTTTTAGTTTAATTTTTTTTTTTTGAACCACGGGCAATTTCAATCCTTTGATCAATAATCACAAAAAAACCCTAAAGTTCACAATAATATCTGTAAATGAAAAGCAAGTATTTGTTAATGTAAATATTTAAGAATTTAATATGTTTTAATTTGC
The DNA here is from genome assembly GCA_016163765.1 of Magallana hongkongensis. Lineage (NCBI taxonomy): Eukaryota > Metazoa > Mollusca > Bivalvia > Ostreida > Ostreidae > Magallana > Magallana hongkongensis. The sequence continues at coordinate 54,760,297 of WFKH01011801.1, read as the reverse complement.
AAATCAAGAGAGATGGCAACAGAGTTGACATGGTTGTCAAGTCGACAAGTATAATTCTGATATCGTTCATGTGGCGAAGATCAAACTCCCGCCATACTTTCTGAAGGATTTCTCCCTGACTTTTTCAGTTTGTGGTAAACTAAAAAAAAAATGAATCAATTATGTCTTGATAAATGATAGGCAATTGTCAATACACCCAAAGCCTGATAAATTCAAATTAAGTGCAGTTGGCAGAGCCATGTTAAGATGTTGCACATGTCAATTTAAGGGGCAAGCAAACAGTCAATTCCACCTGAAGAGGCTAAGATAAAGACGGCTCGGGAGTTCGATCCAAAGATATTAAAAACAGTAAATTACATCACTCCTTTTTAAAATGGCATTACCACAATATTTATCTGTTAATACATCTTGTTAAAATACCTTTTACACAGGTAGAAATGCAGTATATAAGTGAAATTACGTCAATATTATTTAAACATTTCTTTAGAATTGTGGGTTAACTGAAATTTATCTTAAAGTCAGACATGAAAAGAATTCTCTTTAAGCTTCACCATTAAAAAGGTAACTTTGCATGCCCCGGGTAATGAAATGGAAGTATTTTTGTTTTTTTATGGTGTACGATACCTTACTTAATTGAATATACTGAATATTTTGATTGAAATATCAGGGCTACACTTCCTGCCTGTCAAGTGTGGTCTTCAGTAGACACTAACGTTAGCATTGAGACAGATCGAAAAACATTTTTTAAAGCGTTTTTACAATTCTAGTCAGTCGCACTGAATGCTTGATCCTCCAAATGTGATCCTGCAGCTAATGAACAAATTACAGCAACCAACCAGAACTGGTCTGAACTTAGATGACCCCCGCCTCTAACTGCTAGGTGTCCTGCTTGTATTATCCTGAGCTAATTCAGAAAAGTGACATCTCATAGAAGGGGGGCATACCTAGAACATCATTTATTTATTTGACCATTGATTTGAAGGGGCAAGTTGTTGCACTAGAGATACATATTATCATTGATGCGAGGGGGCTTGGCGGGTTCTGTTCAATGGAAATGTAATTAGATCATGGTGAAAAACCATGCACTCAGCAACTCACACCCTAGACCCGATTCCCTTTGTAAAGAAAGAGCCAGAAATTATATACATGGTGCTATATTACTCCTTATTGAATCATCACCGCTGATTTACTGCACTACGGTCGTGATGTATGGAGAATTCACTGCGACACCAGTAATTTAAAGAAGATTTTTAGCACCAGAAACTGTCTCTAAAGTACATGTCATGCATTTTCAATTCAACTGCATAATTTGTGTTTTTTGCACATAAAAAATCATGTCGCGACTTCTATTCTTCTTGGTTTTATTTTTGTAACGTTTTGTGAAGTCTTTTTCTCTTCCTAAGACAAATATCAATATGAATTTAAAATGAAATGTTCTCAGTGGGTAAATCCCTGTGCATGAAAAATCTCAAGTTCAATCTTTTGATCTTTTGAAGATAACTGCTGATTTTTAACAATAAATGTTGGTGAAGAATTAAACCTCCAGTGGGGAATGTTTAAAGACAAAAAACAAAGCTTCAATGTGTCTTCCTGTGTCTTTGTGGTATATCCTACTCTAAAGTGTCTTTTAACTAAACAAAGATGACATACGGCAAAGTTTGGACAAATATAGACCATCTAGTTGATTAAAATAAGAAAACGAGCCCCCCTGATAAGATCGCTTATTCATAGCTAGAGTATCCCATCGGTAATGATGGCAATATTTTACCAACCTCTTAAAGGGAACTTGATGTAATATTCAGTTGCAATGGTGTGAAGAGGTGTTGTTTGTTACGAGGGAATAAATGATACGATTTTTAACACATTGTAATCTGAGATGCTCCCACTTTGGCATCAAACTTTTGTATGCGTGGAGTCGGGTGGATGCTTTATTTGGTGTTTGGAGACAGGGAGAGCTGGAGGTAGTTTGTAAGATGAGATATATGTAAGAACAATGGCCTCTGGTAGACAGATATCAACCAGTTCCTATCTCTTAACACCAAGACGCGAGTCCTTTATTACAGAGACAACGGTCCCCCGATCAAATCCAGCGATAAGCGAAATTTGACAAAATATAAACTGTATGCGAGGTGTTGTGAATTAAAAGCAGTGCCAAAGTTTAGTCAGTTTTCAAAGAACAAATCAATTTATATTTAAAGCTAGATTTTCCGCTCAAAATATTTTCATGTCTTAAAAGCGTGAAGATATGGATATGGTGTCATGGTTTGTTGGGTTGAAAAGACTTTTTGAGGACATCTTCTGAAACGTTAAACATTAGGCTAACAATTGTTCTGTCAGATGACATGAATTCATTCATCTGTATACAAATGTGTCTAACACACATTTTTATTTTCAGGGGATTTTGTAAACTTTGTCCAAAATTTGGTCATACAAGCATAAAAATCTAATTTTCTTAACTTGCACTTGTAATGTTGCATAAGAATCAGAGCTATGCAGTATATGTTACAATAAGGAAAAACGAAATGCTTTCCCAGGTTTCAACTTTGATCTTTGATTTGATTACTTATAAAGTGAAAGAAAAACGTATAATAAAAGGAGAGTAAGCCTAGTCTATGATTGTATGGAGTGGCTTATGGGTTAAATATTGGGTAGGCTTCCAGCAGGGATGAAGAGAGACGAAAAATAATTGGTTTGTGAATTTCTGTGATGGCTAGCTACCTGATATAACAGTTAAGACACCTCCAACTGTGCGACATCTATTTAGACGGTTTGCTGTCCTTAAAAGAAGAATTAAAGTCTCAGCTAGCTGCCATTTTTACAAGTTTTGATTGTGCAGGGTTGTTGAGTGCATGCATTTGTGGTGTATTGAGGTGGTGTCCGATCATGAAGTCGAGAAGATTTAAAAATAGTAGTCCGCTTTATTGCTGTTAAAAAAGTTAAGCCTATTTCTCTCTATGTGTGAGTTATGGGTGCTGTGTTTTTTATTGAGTGTCCAAAGATGGCTAGAGTTAATTCTGACATTAGCTACAATTTGTACATTACATTTTGAGTCTCAAATGAGAATAAAGATCTCTACTCAAACCCTATTCATTTTAAGAAACAATATGTGTGCAATCTTAATGGTTTAAATCAAGAAAGGTACATTACATCATAATTTGTTTGGAATGACATGCATAATAAACCTGTGGCTAATGTTGTGCAAAGTATTTAAAATAACTATAATTCATTGAGTCAAAACTTGTTCTCTCATTCCCATTGTATTTAGTTTAAGAATATAATCCATTAATCCTGTGGTTTGACTCCAGTAGTAAACAATGAGTTCATAGATCCCTTCAAAGGGAGACAGTCATCTAAAGCTAGTTGTCTCCCTTGTCAAAAATCGGTGAATGGTGTCTTATACGTGGGAAAGTAGTAATGCTATATAACAGCATTAATGTCTTTGTCATATGGATAGAAAAAGAAAGTACACTTTAATTACTTTTAAGAAATGTTGATGGCTTAGCTTGTACATGTATTTCTAAATGCATTTTTAATAGTATTTAATCCTATTAGCCCACCCTTTTAATATATCCACTCCTATGGTCTTTGAACAATAAATAAGCATTTACCAAATTGATATTGTGTACTAGCTGACATAAGAAATGCTCAATTTGGGTGCAGGATCCATATCAATATCTGTTTAAAAATGATAAATGAATTTGTTTGGAGTGTTTAATTTAAAAATGAAATACATGCATGCATTATGAGGAAGTTCTTTTATCTGACCCGTGTAAAGAAGATTTTTAAAAAGGTCTTTTGTTTTTAAGATTTTTTATTTCATTTACTTCTGAAACATTGAGGAACTAAACTTGTGGAAAATCTGTTAAACCCAGTAAGTGTTTTGTCTAGCCATATGTTGGTTAAAATCCGCCCAAGTATCACCTCCATAAAATTAAACCCATAGAAATTCCTAATGAAGTGACCATTGAAACACCATCTACCCCCATTTCTGGACCAGAATTTATTTGTTGAATAATTACAGAGGTGGGGGTTGATGTGTATAGTTGTCCTGTGATGTGTATTGTTGTGGGGACAGTTTAGGGGGGACTGGTCAGCTGTCGCGGGGTCAGATTATCCCCATCATCATTAGGAACCGGGAAAATGCAGGAAATCGAGGAAGAACAACTTGATTTATTTTGTTAACCTTTGAAGACTGCTTGGAATAGTACTTAGGAATTTTGAATGGAATATATTTGATAGGTGTAAAGAATTTTAATTCAGGTGTATCAGATACATTTACATTTTATGTACTTTGATGAATTGTTGAAGAGGAAAATGAAGCATTGAATGAAAATAAGTTCTTGTTGTAGGACTTATGTTTCAGGTCATTAAGGTACTTGATCTAAATTCTTTGCAGACTTGGAAAAAGTTGAAGACTTTTATCAGATTTTGCACTTACTGCTCCAAATTTTTTAAAGATAAGTAGAACTGGGATTGTGAAGTTCAATGATTCAAAGAAAGGAAGAAGTATTGAACTCTCTCTATCTCAGTTTCTGAATAGAGGGCTACTTCATGATGTGGAAATGGGAAGATTTCCTCTGTGCAAAACGGAAATGATTCAAAGACAACCACTGCACTGGGTTACTGGGCCATTTTTGAGGAGTTCGTGCACAATTTCAGAGCAGCAGTATTGCATTGGATTGTTAAAATGTAATAGTTATGATCAGATTTCCAAACCTTTGATCACTTCAAGTGCTTTAACAATGCAAGTACAAGCTAAAATAGAACAAATGAAGAGTACTACACTTAAGACGGTTACCATTTCCTTATTAAAGACTACCGTTTCTTCCTGAGTGCAATTATGGAATTTTCTGTACTTATGGTTAGGAATTATTTCTAGAAAAAGAATGTAGACATTGAAACCAACAATAAATGGCCCAACTAGACTCAAGTCGCATGTCATAGAAACATCAAACCAGATTATGAATCATTTTTTCTGTAGTTGCCATAGGAACAGGATATTTTTCTATTTTGTGCATGTAGACATAATTATTCTATAAGCACTTAGTATGATCAATTTCAGGTCCCAAGTATAGCATAAAGACAGGCAAATTGCAGTAGGTATTGTGAACACTGCGTTTTTGGTCCGTAGCGGTGTAAATATTGGGTTTGGGGTCCTTAAGAACTCGCTGCACTTGTTGTGAACCATAAAATTAATCAACTAAAAAATTGGTGATGACAGGCTGAGAATATTTTAATTGCATGTTATTTTGTAGTAAGGGGATATTTATATTTACATCTGGGGGAATTAGCAGCCTTACAACCTGATAGACTCTGTAAAATTGGTCACTTAAGTGGAAGTTTGATTTAATGAGCAAGTGTCTGCAATCTCCTCTTAGTTAACAAGCCGCAGACATTTCAGAAGTCAAGTGGGATCAAGATATTAATTAGAAAACAGACACAATATGTCTCGATTTTAATCACCATCATTCATAAAATGTCAAGGCAGTTTAAATATGATTTCAAGATGAAGCAAATACCATTTCTAATCTCCACAGTAAGGAGAGTTCCTTTTACTTATGATGCAGTAATGACACAGAAAACACAACACTGTTCAGCTCAAAAATAACAATAACTAATCAGAATGAAGATAAATCTCCATGGAATGTGATGAAGAGATACTGTAAATGTCAGTTAATGTTTGCAGATCTATGAGATTTAGTAAGATAAACTATGGTAGTCAAAACTTGTTAGGTACCACTCAGTGGCCGGTAGGGAGTGGTCCAATATACCTACTGATACACCAGACTCTGCAGAGGGTGATTTGAAAGTTATCTAGAATTTTCATCTTTTTGAATTGGAGAATATCTAAATTCTTCATATTAATTTGGTCTTGCATCTGTGTAAAAGTGAGATAAATCAATATTCAATATATATCTAAAGTTGTTAAAAGCTCTCTGAAATATTTGCTACAAAAGAGGTTAGAATGTAAATCATTTGTAGTTGCCTTATTGCCTAGACTTTATTGATAGCTGGTTATATATGTAGTGCTCTCTTGGCTCTTTACACCAGAGAGAGAGAGAGAGAGAGAGAGAGAGAGAGAGAGAGAGAGAAATATTAGAAAATTGTGATTTGTGGAGGTGTTCTTCTAGGGTTACCTGGGATTTCCCTGTAAACAATTAAGTAATGGCTTGCTATACATTATGCAATGAGCATCGTACAATCTTAACAAGTCTTTTACCAATGTTCATTCCAAATCAATCAAACAATCTCCATTGAAATGATTTGTGATAGAACCCCAAAATAGTCACAGACAAATCTTATACAAAAAAGAATGTTGTTCCGTCTTTTATGAGTCATTTATTGCCAAACATGAATTTTGATGATCGTGTCAACAAACAATATGCCATTAAAACAAAAAGAGAGCCATCTACTTAGCAATGTGAGGCGTGCTTGAGCACAACAAGACATTGTATCTGATGAAATGGGAATGTTTTGCACTGTTGTTTTTATGTTTTTGGAATAACGTAGATATGAAATTGATGACACTGATAATCTCTGAAGAGTATATCATTGCTAATCAAAAATCTCTGTACCCAATTTATAGATGATTTTGTTGTTTCCTTTCAATGAGTGGACATATCTTGAGAGTGCATGGAAAATATGACTTAAATGTTAACCGAGTTGAAGTTTTTTGCTAATGTTTGACCATATTAATTTACCATAAAGAGCACTCTTGTGTTAAAAAGACCGGAAAAAGAAATCTGCTCTACGCCTCTTTCAGGGGTACTAATTCATGGTGAAATTATAGCGCGCTGTGTTTAAAAGGGGTGTCAGATTTATTGTAAGCTATTGTGAGGGTGCCCAATTTTAGAGTTAATTCAAATCATTATATGTCACATAGAGGTGAAGGGGTATGATACCCCGAAGCGAATCTAACCGTCACTGAAGGAAACGAGGATCAGATTGGAGGGCCCGACGTCAAATCATCTTTTTATATCTTCAAGTATTCTTTTTTTATTTCGCGCATTGATGGCAAGTTTTCTTTCCTCTCCCTGGTGGTCTGAGGAACGTTTATTCTGAATCAAATATAACATATACTATTGAAATAACAAAGGTACCCCTCCCCCACCCCTTTTTTTATTTGAAGTATGAATACATTGAAAACAAAATAAAAATAAAATTGCCCTGATAAAGACAGGGTAGGGCACTGCTTTGTACAATTATTAAGAAGAATTAGCACTTCTGGTATTGTTCTCGATGGGATATACTTATTGAATGATGGATACCCAAGTCTGACAGTGCTAATAAAGCAGATGACGTTGACCGAGATTTCGTTTCTTTGGGCTGAGTAATTATATCCTTGAGATGCTAAGATATATAGCGCACACTTCCTGGGATCAATCAGAACGAAACCTTAGGGCAACTAATGTAGATATACCAATATTACAACCAAGCTCATAATAACACGAAAGACAAAACCGTGCTACGAAACTATTATACTATATTTGATAAGATTGATAGCCAGTTATTTGAAGGACCTTGCTTGTGTGTTAAAGTGCTTATAATGATTTCCAACCATTAAATAACATTGTATTAAATATAAGGGGTAGTAATTTATTATTGATAATTTCATTAATCTTTGATCAGATAAATTTGGTGCATATATTTGAAGGTTTTTGGAAGGTTTACCTCCCTTGAAAACATCCTTCAGTCTTATCAGCTGGAATTGACAAGTTACTTTTTACTGTTTGAAGTGCTCTGCGGCTTTATCAGGGTGTTGTGACATATCCTTGCTGTTTTAAGGGGAGAATTTTTACCTTGTTCTCGGATTTAAAATACTGAGGTTTTGAACTTGGGCACCGCTGTAAAGTGGATTAAGTCTTATCAGTCCTTTATTGACAGAACTGCCTGTCCCCCACCAAACTGTCTGGCTACACCGAAGTCACAGACAGACCACTTGTATTTGTCCCCAGACAAACCACACACATACTCCATTTGCAGTGAGTGATAGCCATTTACGTTGGTGGCCATTAAACGTCTGCAAGATGTAAGTAAATAGCAGGAAGTGCCGGATTTATGCGTTTCTCTTCATCATCTGATGAAAGTGTCCCAACCTCAGATTTTTCTGGGGATTCAAGGGAGCATTGCAAATTTTCAACATAAAAATATGACGATTTCCAGAAAATAAAGCAATAAGAAAATACATATCTTTAGAGATTATGAGTGATAAGTTATTACAGAAACTGACTGCTTCTTAAATGCACAGGATTAAGTGCTTATTGATTGTAAAATTCTTATCAAAAGAAAAACTCAAAGGGTTATCACCCTTTAATCATGGATTGGTTAAAAAACAGATCTTCTGATCTGGTTATTTAAAACCGGATAATCAAACTTCAACTGGGCACTGAAGTCACATTTATCTAACCTACCAACTAAATTCTGTTGATAAGACCCAAAGTCACTCTCTATTGGGTGAGAAGTGTTGACGCAGGTTATCTCCCTTAAGAACACCTCCCAGGATAATCGCAGCAGGCAAAATTGATGAAGATTGAAATATCAGAAAATTTATGAATTACTTTTTAACTTGAGTCAATGTTAAAGTTTGTAGAAAATTGAAATTTAAAGTATCTAGATTTGTTCATTCTATCAGAGGTACCAAGGTTTACTAGATTAAATTTTTTAAAAGTGGTGAAATGCATGGCCCATCCATCGAACTTCTATCTAATTGTTTGATCTGATGCTAAAGGAAGCTGTTGATATAATTGGCTGTGAAATCTACAAGTTCAAGAGCTGCCAATTCAGATTTAACTTTGAAAACTTCCTGTCTTGGCAGTGCTTAAAACATTACATATATACATGTAATGGTTTGATATACAGTTCAGTCAGCGACAAACATTTCTTATATTGTTGAAGAAAGAAAATCAGTCCATGAGCAATTATGCAATCATTTTGTCATATTTTTTTAAGGGAAGGAATGCGGAGGATTTGATAAATAAAGTGTAATTCAGTAATGCAGTGACATGGTTCAGACACAGCGCTTTGACAGTAGACAACATTTTAGACGTTAAGCAGGGGGGAGGAGGGACAGGGATTGGGGGGGATATGAATGTATCATGGACAGAAATGTGACTCCGCATCTGATAGAAACAAAAGACGGCAGTGGATGTCTGATTCAGACATTCCTATCCACACAGCTAACCCACACTTCATTTCTATATCCATGATAAAACATGTATTGTGTTTTTGGTGATATGTACCAAGTAATAAATCTCTTTTTTCAGTCAGATATTTGCGGTGGGATATCTATGGTCATTATTCTGTGCACGTCTAGTTTTCGATACCTTGTTACATTCTAAAGTGTTGCATAATGTTTTGAGAATTTTCAAAGAGTTACACCTTATTCTGTTGAAGTGTTAAGAAAACTTGTTATTAAGTTTATATCCAACTTCAGTTCGTGTCAACAAAACATATATCACTTCCAAATTGATATATTAGGAGAAAGTTAGAGAGCCTATTTAATTATATGCAGGAGATAGAACGTGGATTTTAAGCATGTTTACATAAAGATTTTTATCCCCGAAATTATGTTCCTAGTACTTCAGTGAAGAAGGGAGGTAACGTTGTAAATCTGAGACGGGTCTGCCGTTTCGGGAGGTACGTGGTGACAAAGAGGCCCCTTATGTGCTGAAGCAAATACAGTGCTGTCTGCACTAATCACTTTTATGGTGCACAAATTGTTTTATTGCAAAAATAAATCAATAAGATCGGATTTCTCAGATTTCTCATCGGAGTATTCAGTTTACCTCATTTATTTGTTGTTGACATAAAGAAATATCTTGAGAGCTTTGTGAAGAGGAGTTGAAGTGGCTGAAAAGGCGTGTTTAGAAGGGTGATAGAACTTCATTGATGTGTCAGTCTGTGACTAAAACATGGACAACCCATTGTTTGTTCTACCATTTTTTAGCTCTTTTACTCTTTCTTCTTCAACTCTTATGCATACACAGTATAAATATTTGCAAATCATTTGTATTATGAAAAAGAAGGCAATGAACTGCTCCGTAAGGTGAACAACTACTGCCATTTTTTGTGTTTTTAATTATCCAAGGAAAATCAAGTAACTTTAAGAATCTGGTTTTTTTCTGTAAAAGAGATACCTTTCATGAATAGTTGCATTGAATATGTTTTCCTAACTTTTGACAATGATAATGAGAATTCTGAAGTGTCAACATTGAGTTTTGAATATATATTTTTTACAGACTTGTTTTTGAAGTTGAATGTTTATTTGAGCAATTCTCTTGCATATGTTTGCATGGTCCATTATCTAAAACCCCATCAAGATTTTTGGCGTCTTTTTTTGAGGATTTAATCATTACTGCTTGCTTATTAAGTATCGTATCATGCAAGCATTCACATAAGAATGAGACAATGCTAGGAATTTTATCAGACCAATTACTGTCTGTCCATAATGATAAGTACTTGAAATCATTTTTAAAAATCCATGAATGCCTTTGTTTGAGGTAGATACAGTTCCAGAGGGAAGGTTGCCTCTGTAATTCATTTAAAATTATCACTGTTTGATTGTTTTAAATTTAAATAGAATTTTTTATTTTGATGATTTCTCAGGTATTTAATTTTATACCCAGATTTTTAGATAAAGAAAATATGCACAACTTGTTCTTTAAGGCCACATAAAATTAATTTTTAGATTCTCATCCCCGCCCGCCACTCTGAAAATGGCCCGCCCCGATGTATTTTATTTTGAAAAAAAAATTGTGTGGAAAAAAAATTTTCGGAAAAAAAATTAGGGCTCGGTATACAAAAAATTCAAAACATTTTAATGGCTGCTTAACATGTGGATAACCGTTTGATTCCAGTCTGTTTGTTATCATAAGGATACAAATGTCTTCATGCATTAACAGTTCAGTCGAAATTAAATGGAATTAAAAGATTACAAATGGGTTTGTGTACTCATATTAGCATCGACAAATTAAAAGAATAGAGCAGTTGTTATTTCTAGAACATGAACGGTGAAAAAAATGTTATTAAAAAAATAAAAAATAATAAATAAAATCCGCCCACCCGCCCCATATTTTTTGCAAATCAGGATGAGAATCTAAATATTAATTTTATGTGGCCTAAACAATATTATTTCGGTAATGTTCAGTTGAAACCATTTTACTAAAATATTACATGTACCTGAGAGAGAGAGAGTGTGTTATATAATTTCCCTAAGAATGCAGCTTTCTCTTTCTCTTAATATTCAAAAATGTTAAACCTATGTTGACAAGCCTTGTTTACACAGTGAAATTACCCTGTCAGTTCAATTCTAAGATGTTTCCTTTTTCTGTTATTGCTTTGGACTTTTATGTGAGAAATGAGAAACCTTCCATATTAGTTGGAAAAAAGAAGAGATGTCTATCAAGCCTTCTGTTGCTCCCTCTATTTGAAGTTCATGTTTTCTATTGTTTAAGGGGTTTTTCATCAAGATTAAAAGGCATGTTATTTTTTCTAACCATGTGAAGTTTCATTCTTTGTGGGACGGTTTCCATGCAATGGCAGTCTGCTCACAGTTGATCACATTTCAGTCCATTATGCAATGTCTAATAATAAGAAGCAATTTCTTGTTAAAATTCCTCCCTTGTAGATTAAAAAAAAATTGTTTACATTTGAAAATGAGGTTCTGTGTAAACAATGGCGATAAAATGATTTTTCTCTCTCTCTTTAACTGTGTGTTTTCTATAGATTGATCTTTACTTGTACAATGTAAAGCGTATACGGTATATGCATATTTCACGTTTCAAGGGATTTCTATTTATGAGATGATATTGAATTGGGCGAAGCCAATGATTGACACTTAATGGCAGACATGAAAAAAATGTTGCGAGTTTGAGTTTCAACTGAAACAGTTTTAATAAGATTTTATTGTTATTTTGTAGTGAAATTTCACGCTAAAAAAACATTAAAAAAAATTTCTAAATGTGTACGCTAACTTCTGTAAGTGATATTCAGAATGGGTTTTTTTTACGGAAAAAAATTGAAATGTTTTGAACATAAACCTCAAATATGAACATTTTTATGTAGATTTATTGCATTTTCTGTAAAAAAAAAAAAAAAAAAAAAGAAACGAAAAAAAATAATCAGAATGCCAGTGCTTAACACTGCAGAAGCATACCTGTTTGCAGTTTACAGACAGTTCCATTGTTAAATTGAAGTTTTTATCAATATTCAATACCATATGGAAATTGTGACAAAGGAAGACCTCAGCTTATATCTTTAAAATGAAGTACTTAAGAAACAAGCATTAGACTCCCCTGTCGGGGGAGAGTGAAAAAGTGAGAACGGCGGATTAAATAGGAGCCCACAGACACGGAGCTTGGAATTAAACAAGTGAAAGTCTCTGTGTTGCCGAGATCCAGGGTAGTCCCTCAAAAATGTCATCGAAAAAGTTGTCGTAATCGCCAGGAGGTCCTGAAAACTCGGAATTCTCCGCAGTAAACACTGTGAACAGAAAATGAATTCATGATTTAATGCACAGAACGTGTAATTCGTGATAAACACGACTAGATTAACTGTTGCTTCTTACATGAAAACCCTTGAAATATTACTAAAATCACTGAATTAACATTTAATTGGCCAACTGGCGGCAATTTTGTTCCATCAGTGTTGTTTTTGGATGATAAAAAATCTTTTTTCCATTCTAAACTATATCATTACCATGTGAATCTGAATACATTAACGATTTTCCATTGATTATAGCACTGTGTGTAATATGGAGATTTTGCTTTAACTTTAAACCTTGAATTCATATTTATTTTTAGAAAAATTTTTCTTAAACCAATGACTGAATATTTTGATATCTTTAGTTTTTGTTTTAGTTTAATATAAACATTTGCACACACACAAAACCCCGAGATGTAATAAGAGAAAAATCCGGAAAAGCTCCACTTGAGTAAATATGCTTTCTCTTTTGAACATGCAGGATGCATCTTGTGTCTTGCATCAATCAAACGCATCCAACAGGAGTATGTATACGCAGCATTGAGCATCATGTCAGAAGTCAGAAAGACCCCTGTGTATCAGAAATTCACACCAATTAGTCAGAAAGAACTACACGGAACCCCTTCACTCCAAAATTACAGGCACATCCTGTTTGACAGAGAGCGCACTCAGTTCCTGCTTATGCCAGCGTCTGATTGTAATGAGTTTTACTGATCCCTGCCCCCCACCTGATATATTGGGTGGGGGGGGGGGGGGGGGAAGCGATGTTTGATTATAGCTTGCATTTATAATGAGCTGTGTTTCATAATATATGCAAAATAAGGTCAAATAACTCCCATGTCACACAAAAAAGTGGAATACTACACAAAATCGGTATATTGATTTCTTAAAAAGAATAGTCTGTGTACTTTTTGCTGCAGTATGTGTCTGGATAAATTATGACAAGCACGTGGTACCAGTCCCCCGGTGGCCGAGATGATGTGTTGGAGTGATTCTACGATATGCCGAGTTCACTGACACAAGTTATCATTGTCCTCGGTACATCCTGGCTATTAGCTCAATGAATAATTGATGATTGTTTGGATAATTTCAGTAATGAAAAATTTTCTACCATATTTTTATTATATCAGAGATAAAAATGAAATAACGTTGTTTGTAATATCCTTGTATTACATTTGTTGCGTTAGAATTCTTATAGCAGCTGGGATTTTCTTAAGAGCCGCATTTAAATTTGTTTTTGTTTTAGCTTTAGTATTGGCCCTTTTCTCTTAAAAATGCTGGATTGAAAGGTCATATCAGGACAACCATATGTTATCTTTTCTCTTTATTGATTGGTCAAAATGAAAACAAATACAAGACTTTAAAATATACAAATTTCAATCAATTAATAGAATTTCCATGAAAGTGTTGGTTTTGCTAATAACAGCGGGAACTTTTTATCAATTTTAATGTACAAGAATCATATAAACACATAATAAAATATTAGAGTTTCTTTTTCAAATATGCATATGTACATGAATGTTAATGTATTTTACCTGTATTCAGAAAAATAAATTAAATTTCACAGCTGAAAATCTCCCATTTCTTAAGTTCATTTCAACTAAGATCTTCTCTATTAAATATTTCATTGTGACATTTATTTCCAATAATTTTTTTAATTGGAAGAAAACCAACACCCTGTGGTGAAAAAATTGACCAGTAATTGAGATCTTTACAAAGAGTCATCCCAGGATAAATCTGTTTTTCAGGTGCTGTATTTTGTTCATTGTGAATTTGAACTTTTCCTCTTTATTTTTGTTAATCCACTTATAACCTGTATCTGGTTTTAATCAAACCATATTGTGGAATTAAATTCTGTTTTACCCCAAGTAATTGACACAGGTTCTTCATTTCCAGAAATTCGTCTTACTTAAAAGAAAAATTTTAAAAAAAATCAAATTAATCTTTATTTCACACCAAAAGTCTTGAACATGCATCGTTTGACAACTACATGAATAAAAAAAAACATTAAAAGTAAAAGTTCTTTTTCCGCGTAGTTTGTGTAAATTGTTGCCCCATGCTGTTTATTTTTAATGATGGTGTGACACAGGGTCAGAAACCATCAACCAACCCTATTTAACTTTACATCTTTTATCCGCGACCTTATCGTGGTTTCCATTGAGGTGCATTAGGAGAGTGCCGATGACTACTGATGAATTTTGTCGATGCTTTTAAACATTTAGTAAGAATGGCATATTTGACATCACCTAACAGTGGTCTTATAATTAATGGGAATATTATTGCTAATGATGTTAAACTATTATTGTTATGAATGTACTATTTACATAATTATTCATGAATTTTTCAAGGGTTTTTGAAACGGATATTATGCTAATAGGCTCCTGTCTTTCAGAACACATTTTAACACCCTTTTTTTTATATTTGAAATTGAAATTTTAGACACATGATACCTTTTTAAAGCTGGTACACTTGTAAGGGGTGACAATCCAGTGGCAATCGCTATGTCAATCTAGTGCGCTGACAGGATGACAATCGATTTATATAGAAGAAAACATAAGAATGACTTAGACACCAGAAAATGTCACATCAAGTTTTCATTGTCTGGTCAGGACAAAGCGAGGTAGATTTTAGGCTCTGCAGATAATTATATAGCTCTCTCCGAGATCTGTCTGAATGATAGATGGATGAGAGGAAATGAAACTCTTAGATATATATTCAATTTTTATTAAATGACATTTCACACAATCAAATAGTTGTATTTGTCAAGGAGTGAATACAACAATGACAATGTGTTTATGCTGTGTTAAAAGGGAGCTAACTCTTATTTAATTCATTCCTCATATTACCCAAAAAAGGTATTTGGGGTTATTTTTATAGCAGAATTTTATTTATGATATTTTGTTTATCAAATAAAAAAAATAAAATCTATTATGTATAATTTATAAAAAATGCATTGAAAAAGAGAAATTAAATGATAAATGCACTTTGAAATTTCGTTCCTTTCTTCAACCAAAAAAAAAAGATAATTTGCATATTTCTCTATTAAGATTTGTAATTTTGTAATCTATTATGAGATTTAATTTTTTCATTTCATATCAATTTAAAGTAAAATTTGGATGGTCACAAATATATTTTAAAACAATGCACAAATGGAGAACATTTTAGAAAATTAAAAATGAGTTACTTCCCTTTCATTGCTCAATAACTGGATGTATTTTCATAGTGAGAGAATTTTTACTTTGTTATATCTCTGTATATTTTTCACACATACACTGTATTAACTAGACTTAATGTGAAAAAATTAGCTTACATTAGAATAAGATGGAAAAAAGTTGTAAGAAGTACAGAGAATGATTCAATGCTGTGAAAAAATACCTCCCTTCTCTTGATGAAATATTCTGATGAGTTCATTCAAGGTCGTAAAGAATCTCCAAAGTTAGACATAAATTAGACATTAGCAAGAGTGCAACCAAGGATAAAGATTTCTTAAAAGCAACAATTAAAGCATCATTTATTTGGAGTGATTATTGAATTTCATCTGATTATCCCAGGCGCATGAGATGTGGAAAATCTTTTTCACATTAAAATGATGTGGTGAAACTTCAGACTTGTTGTCAATAGGTCCCAGCCAGACATTCCTGTTTATATTACCTCTAATGGCTGACATTAACCTACAGTCAAGCAGGTGACTCTCGGATTCTCGCCTCTTTTATAGCCGCGGGCTCAGAGGAGAGGGAAACTCGAGCTCCCTGCAATAACACTGCCATTGAATACCTCTAACTATCTCCCAGACAAGAATATATGCAACAGTTTCAGTGCAGTTTCTTTTTTATCCGTTGATGTTAATGAAGTTAACCCCCTTCTAGAACCCATACCTAAATCAGCGCATCCATCGTTTCCCTCCATTTCAAATCAAGAATTTGCGTATATATCATTCCTGGCCGCGTAAATACCTGTCTACAAATGATGCAACCTGTGCATTAATAAAGTTCTTAATTTGTTGGTTCGTTGTTTGATGTACCCATGTAGACCCGCATTAAGATTCCATTATTTAGCCATTCCACAGGAATGATCGTCTGTTGTCACAGGGGGCATCTAGGTGACTTTTTTGGATGGCTTTTTTTTTGTGTATGCTTTGCTGTGCAGAATGCTTCTGCTCTAATGGAGGGAGGTGCATTTGTAACAGGAAAGATGAAGGTCCCAAGGAGATTAATGGTGCCAAGATTATTTAAGTTTAGAGGGTTTCCATGCAACAGGTGATTAATGTACATGTTACTACAGATCTGTTTTCCTTTTCCATAGAAGGGTCTGATTAGTGAAAAACTAGAGTTTATCCCCAAACATGATCTGGTCAGCTGGGCCTTAGATCTTAATGGATTGTGTCTAAACTTGGTAGATAAACAACACATCCCGAAACACCCCTAAAAGAAAACTACATCAACACCTAAAAAATAATTAGTAGTCTTCTATCATTTTTTTTGTACTGGGGTATTGCTATTGCATCTAATACTGACCAATATTTTTCCTATTTCTTTGATATTACATTTCCTGGGGGCTAAGGTCAGGCTCGTGTGTTTTGGAGAGGTGTTCGTGATCGCATTAGCAGACTTGAGTTCTGTCTCCCCTGACAGATAATGGAGGTATATTCTGTTATCTGTTGTTTTCCCCTCTCCTTGTAGCTCTGGACATGATAGCATGGACTCTACATTGTAAGCTTGCTTACTTAGTAGATTCCTTTCCTGTTTAGTTTTGGTTTGTTTTAAATGACTCTCAAGAGTTATCATATATACTGGTATACCACTGATGGGGGTCTCTCAGAGAGAGAGAGAGAGAGAGAGAGAAAGAACACAGTGACCATTTCAGGAAACTTTTGTCATTGAAATTTCCTCGGAATTGGGGATTTAGTCTGCAAATAAACAATAATCCAAAACTATTTCTGCTATACAGATGTTTTATTTCCTTTATCCTCTAGAATGATGAATGACTAACAAAACATACCTCTTCCCAAATTAAATTCTGCTGGAAAAGGAATAGCCAATTAATCATTGAAAGCCTGTGATATGTTTACAAGTTGAATAACTTTCTTTCTCTTCACTTTCTTCTGTTCTAATCCTACAAGTGCAAAGCTAAAAAAACAAATTGAAATAGCTGCACGGTTTGCACTTGGATTTATTTACCTTAATCATGATTTTTTTCTCCCCCAGTAATGAATTTCTTGTCAATGAGTCTTTCTCCGTTTTCTAATTCATGGTCAAGATAATGAAGTTTTTGAAGGGGAGGGGGCTTTGAGTTTTTATCGGAGAGTAATCCCTGTTGTGATAGATGAATCTTGTGTAAAAATTGACAGTTTGTGGGTAGCATATTAACACATAAATATTTTGCTCCTTTAATCATCCTCTGAGTGAGCCCTGATAGATGTGAGGAAATTCAGAAAACTCACAATCCAAAGAAACAGTTTATTGACTGAAAGTATGCGACCCAAAGATCTCCCACCCCATACAAACCATTACCCAGGCGATAAAAACAGGTTGGCCGAGATAAAGGAAATTAAATCTCCGTCTCAACTTCTGAAAAACCTCACTGCTTTTGAAGACATCTATGATTATAAGTAAATATAATATTCGATCAGCTTCCAATTGGACATATTCAATTCATATTAATTTCCTCAGAGGCATACATCAAAAACTAACTATGATAAAGCTATTCAAATGCACCTGATAAGCTGTATATATAGCATGTGTATGTAAATTTGCAATCAACAGGGCACACCTCATTTTGAACATAATTTATCCCCCACCCCTTGCAAATTCACCCCTCAACTACATTTTTACTCTTTATACAGTCAGGGGGAAATGTATTTTAACTGAATTCAATCGATGCTTCAGAATAAAAAAATTGCTGGTTGAGAATTTTAATATTAATCAATACCAAAGCATTTACCACAAACAGACAAGTTCTTTGGTACGATTTTAATTGATTAAAAAAATTGTGATTTGCAGTATCGATGCAACTGAGGTAGAGTATTTCCAATTGACCACGCACGTTGTCAGATAAATCAAATTCATTTCCTTAGATCCCCAACAAAGTATCTTTGATTCGCAATATAAATATTGTGAAGAATTTCTATTAAAACTGAACAAAACAAAGACTATTTACTTTCTAAGTTCATCAAATGTTTAGGGTGTGATTTATCTCGAAGCTCTCCGTGATTCACATGCATGGAATCGGCATTCACCTGAAATACCCCCGTTGATCTAAAAAACGTCGGCCAGACCTTAGATTTCTTGCCATTTTCTGGGTCTGCATATGAGCCACCTGCGATTTTTGTGTCAAGTCTCCAACAGGGTTGAGCAGAGATTTTTTCCTATAGACTCTCTATTGTCCCGTATTTTTTATTAATTGCAATTTCATATCAAACATTGTTACTGATAAGGTAGGGCTCGATAACGCAAATGGCTGTTCAAATGTTCTACCTTTAGGATGAGTAGATTTTTTTTGTCTGTCTTTGATCTCACTGAAATTCTGGGACCAATGCGCATTTTCACCACTCTGCAAAGGGGAGAGGAAAATTAATTGTATTCCTGGTGTAACAAGGTTGTAATATTTATCTTACACATCAAGGTTTTATTCATCTCTGTTGAGCTATTATTCATATTTTAACCATAAACAATGACATCGGGGCAATTTTTCAGTGTTGTGAGATATCAGGCCGATGTAAATTATCATTTGTAATGTTTGAGGTGGTCGAGAATCTCATACCTTGGATAGTTGAAACAGATTATTCACATTTCTTGTTTCTGAATGAAATTCTGTTATTAAGTTAAGAAAAGCACTTAGAACAGGCCATAAAAAAATGTGTCTCAATTTTTCATGTGGGACTTTATGTGACAAGACTTAAGGTTGAACTGTAGCTCAAAGCATAAGCTAATTACCACAGTTGAATTAGTTTGTGTTAATTTTATGACTAATTAAAAACTTATGCAAATTCTTGACCACTGAAATGTACTTGGTTCTTTGTGTGAACTCTTTTTTCATGTAACGGTTGCAGGAAATGGATGTTTAAGGTTTGCATTATTTACTAATCTGACATTTGAACATTATCACAGCAAGTTCTTGAGAGATAAAACTCGATGATGGAACATAAGCAGGCACAAGGGCTAAATCCTGTGATGTTCCACAAGTTACATGGAAACTTTGTCAATACTCGATGATTATCATCTCAACAATTTAAATGGTTCTGGAGAACCTCCAATACGATCCAAGCCGTCAATAACAGGGTGTAAGTATCTCCCCGAGAGTCCCTGTCATCCAGACACTTGTAACTCGGCAAAGCTGTCGCCAGAATTTGACAAATCGTCAAGTTTTTTCTCTACCGGGAGCAAACAATGGAGAGAGGGGCCACCCTTCAGCTCTGCTGAGTACCCCAGCACCCCATGATAAATTTGTCTGTTTGCATGACATGTCTTTTTCTACCTGGGACAACATTTTAGCAGTCTCCATTAAAAAAAAAAAAAATGTAAATGTAAATTGGGATTATGGGGAGAAAAGATTGGATGGTGTTTTCGAAATGTTTATTCAAGGCGAGAGCCAATGATAAAGTGACATCTTTGTAGAATTAGATAAATACATTTTTGGGGGCAAGTATCGATTTGGTCAAAGACGTGTAATTGAATGATATGAATTTAAAAAGTGATTATCAAACAATGTTCAAAGGACAAGTCTTCATTACTTAATCTTTATATCAAACTTTAGGCAAATTATTAGAATTTTAAACAGCTTATTCTAATATTGTTTAGGTAAGGAGTTCCAGGAATTAATAGGCGGATAAAGGGTATAATATTTCCCAAGTGGTGGTGTCATATACGGCTTGGGCTCTTTTTGAAGCCCTCAAAAATGCAGACTGGAGAAGCTGGTAAATATTTGACTGACCACACAAGCACTCTACAGAGTAACGCATGCAAAAGAACACACACGGAACAAAAGTACTTCACAGTCTCCCAGTCAAACAGATCCATGTTCCATGTGCAGTTTAAGATCACACAAAAATTCATTTGATACCAGACTTAAAATTGAAATTGGTAAATACTCAGTCAATGATAAAATAAACATTGATCGAAAATGGTAAATCAATTAATTAAATATTTCGAATTTTATCATTGATGTGTAGAGAATAATTTTAGAACTGGAAATTTTCAACACAACCAAAAGGAGTTCTTAAATATGAGTTTAATTAAATTAACTGTCACCGTAGCATTGCTGTTCAATTGTTGAGATTAAGTACCTACCATCCCTAGGTGTCCATGTTTTGTCCATGTTTTACAAAACATGGTCTTTTTTTTTTTATTAAGGCACGCACATAATTTTAAAGCAAATATGCTAAGACGTGGGGTCTAAATTAATTACTTTGAGATCTGAAATGAATTAGAAAATTCGGTTAAATGAAATGAAAGTTTAAATATTTTATGACATGTTTTTTCAACAATGATTTCAATTTCAAGTTAAACATCGCACAAAGGAGTAGGTGTGACTTGATTGTCGGGATCAAAATGTGCATTCTTAATGTTTGTGGGAAGAGGCCTTTCTTGGTCAGCTTTAATCAAGAAATTCTTTAGAAAATAAACTTTATTTAAATTCTTGTCCTCCCATTTCAAGTAAAAATAAAACTCCCATTTCTTTGGGAAGTTTATGATTTCATACAGGTTGCAAAATAGCAAGGATTAAAATTGTTCAGTGTGTGGCAAAAAATTAGAGGAGATTGTTCAGAGTTTCAGGGTGGAAAAAAACCCACATTTGGGCAAAGCTGCTGAAATTTCAAGCTAGCATATAGAAAGTGAGATGAAAAGCTAATTTCTTTCTAACAGGGGTAAAATGTTAAAATCGCTCATAAAAAGCATATACCACCCACAATACTAAATCCCGAGGTACGTCCCTAACCAAAACTCATCCATCATTACGTTGTTTTATTCAAAAACCCAATATGATCAAATCCACTGGAAAAGAGGTACCCAACCTTGCAATTTTTGCCCCAGCTTAAGTTGATAGCATAGAAAGATAAGTGTTTTGAAACTTTTCAAAGCCAGAGTCATCGGCAGGGTAAAAAGGTGTTGAGTTTCGTCCTGCGTTAGATAGCGGCTTGATATACCCGCATTAGATCCAGCTGAGGAGCGCTCAATATCGAGAATTTTTTTCTCAGCCATTAGGTGCTGAACTGTGACATATAGCCCTTTTTAAGGTGTTTACAAGACACTGACATGGTGGCTGTAAGTGCATCTCCTTAAAGAATAAGATTTCATATTCGTTTCTTTTAAATTCTGAAAGGGGAGGCACTTTCAATTGGGTGATTGCAATCGAAACACAGGTCAAGAAATGTTGAACTTTTAGGTAATTTTGGGTGATTTTCTCAGATCCCTTCTGACTCCTCTGGTCTGATATCATCTCTAAGTTGATGCAGTTTCTAGAGCAGAAAATTAGATGAAGCATACACCCCGGCTTACATGACATTCTGCAGACAAAAGTTTTTGCCAGCCTCTGGATTCTCTCAGCAGCTTTGTTAGGTTGTTCTGGTACTCGTCTGACACTCAAGTAGTTGGGTATTGTGTAATGTAGCTCTTACATACACTGTTCAAGACAAGGGAGCCATCAGGTTTCTGTAGATTTTAGATCAAAGGATGCAGTCTTTTTACAGATAATATGTCTGGACTCGGGGTTTCTCAGCTTATAAGAGTAAAAGGTTAAAGTCTTTGAAAGACTTTTTTATTAGAAACTCAAAGATAAACACAGCAGCAAAATGCCTCAGTAGAAGTTGCTTTCAGTATTCCAGTCATGGACTACAAAGCTTCCAATCTATCACTAGGAGATTTGGTACAAGAGTTTGATGTCTCGGAACTCATCTCCTCCCAGTGCCAGTCTTAAGGCGAGATTAGAGGAGATTTCGGACAATAACGCCTGTAGTCAATCAGTTAGTTCATTTCAAGTGTTTTCACTAATTTGGTCATTATTAGTTTATCTGGGCAAGCAATCACAGAATGTGCTAATCTTTCTAATTTCATACCCACGAAGAAGCAGCGGAGAAGTTGCCTCCCTTGACAAGTTGGTACTTTGACCCCGGCTGTCCACTCTTTGTCCTTTTAAGCCCGTCAGACACGCCGATCAAACAACTTCTCTCCGCTCTTCACACCTCACCAGACATCATTCAGCAGAGGCTACAAAAAATTGCTGGACATGTTTGAAACGAAAAACCATTTAAAGCATGTTGATGAAAACAGTGTGTGGGCATGATCAAATATAAAAGAAAAATCTTCACCCCTCATGCCTGATAATTAGAAAATTTGATGAGATGCAGTGAGATCATTTCACCAAAGAATTGTTCATATTCAGATCAGCAAACGATCATGCAACTTTGTAAGAAATCTCATTATTAATTTAAGGAGTAGCTCTGATATTGAAATATATATTCTGAAAATGATCATACGAAAACTGATTTAGTTCTTTGTAATTTGAATATACATTTCCCATGTTTATGAGAACTTAATTCCTCTTTTCAGATTTTCACTTTAAAAAATGCTCAAAATAGTGTGTAGGTCTTGGTTTGAAAAATAAAATATCAAACTAAGATAGGTTTTCTTTGAGATTTCCCTTTGAGTATCTGGGTGCCACTGTGGGCCAAGGATTGTCATCATGATGAGACGCCACATGGTGCAGTATTCGATATCCTTGTGATCATTGTGTGTTTATAAAACCCACACCTGCTCAATAAAGTCCATCTCATTAATCTCCAGGCAGCGTGAAAAAGGGCCCCTTATTAGTAACTATAGAACATAAGTAAATGAAATAGGACCGTACACAGGTTGTGTCAGGTAATGTAAAATGAGATCATAGCTTCAAGGAATGATGGAATTCACACAGCCATTGTTGTCTACGAACTCATCTCTTTCAGGTGTAACATCATGGTGGTTGTTTTGGTGTTTTTATCTTTTTTTGGAAATCGGTGAAGTCAACATAAAATGATAACATTCGCTTGTTGGAATTATGAATACTAATTATATAATAAATCAATATACTTTTGAAGTTTACTTGCATTTAGACTAATGCTTTCTTATATTGTTTGGCTATCTGTCTTTTTGTAATGCAGTTGCAGCCCAAGTTCTGTATAAATGCAGAATGAAAAATGTCAAGAAAAGTATAAATAATGTTAAATCCATACAAATTTTGCCTCTGTTGTGATTATCTTCAATTTGAGATGATGCATACAAATGAGGATAAACAAGTCCGTTTCTGAAGTTTAACGACCTCTAATCAAGATGGACTGGCAGTTGACTTCCATTTTTAGGACTTTTTGAAGTGATCCTCTTTAATTGAACTTTATCAAGGCAGAACACACAAAACTCCATGTCGACCAAATGAGAATGAATTTCCCTGTAGAAAGAGATGGGGTTTTATTGTCTGAAGCAGTGAGCTTTTATTGGAAGTAAGACAGTGTTAAATAACTATGAACTTTCAACTCCAATTGCAGAGTTCTGTCACAAAGGTTTAATCACCGTTGCGTCCCCCCCCCCCCCCCCCCCCCCCCCCCCACAAAAAAAAAAACCCTCCAGTAAGGTTTACCGTAGATTCCTTAATTTATGCGAGTACTTAATTCCGTGATTCCGTGATCCCACTGTTTTGAATCAAAGCATGAGAACATAGAATTGCATGCTCTGAACTTTTGTAATAATTCCATATAGTATACCTCTATAAACAAATGAAAGTGAGATTTTGGGATCTGTAATGGGAGCTTCTTGCGCTTTTATGTAGATTTTAATTCCTGTAATTTATTTTGGAATCTACAATATTAGTTTATATTTTTGAAAAACAAAATGAGAGGGAGCATTTGAATAAAAGCACTAGAAGAAAATTGTCTTGAAGCTGTACCTTTTGACATGCAGCAATTTGTTTCTTATCTTATATCTGATTGGTAATGTGGGTAATCCAAGTGCCATGTGATAAGATCCAAACTAACTAGATCTCCGCCACTCATGAGAGGTGATGAATTATGGTTAAAAATACATATGCTGGTCAGGTTATTGCTTGCGTAATCAGGAGAAGTAACATTTTGACTGCATGTTGCCAAATTTCTTTTGTCATGTGTGATAGTTCTTGTTTCAAAAGTTGCAGAGCACTTGGATGATGCATACATGTAGTAAAGTTTTCCATTATTTGTTAAGATTATCAGATTATTAAATTATGATTTTATTAGAAATATAGAACATGTTTATTTCACTGTTTACCTTAATCTGTTTACGTGAATGGCAATAAAGTCATATAAAGGGATTGTTTTTTTTTATGCCTGTGTACTCATATACTCTGTACTTGACAATTGTAAACAAGGCTAGCGGGGGATAAAAATCACAAAACCGAAATAAAAATCATATCTAATCAAAATCAAGGGAGGTTTCTTTTTTATATATGCAATATTTCTAAGCTAGCCAGTATGAATTTTTTGTATGTTTATATATGCCAGCATCTTTAATTGTAACTAGAATTTTATAGTTAATTCCAGGCAACTGGCACCCTCATGATTTCTGTTTGAACCAAGTGCAGGGAGTTTGTTACCATAACAGTTGAAGCAACCTCAAATCAAATAGTGTGTTTTTTCAGAGTTGAAATGTGGGAATTTTATTCCACAGATTTTTATAAAGCACAATATTTAAGTAGAAACCCTTATATTCATTAATTTAGAAAAAAAAAATCAAAATGCAATTACTG
Organism: Magallana hongkongensis; assembly: GCA_016163765.1. Taxonomy (NCBI): domain Eukaryota; kingdom Metazoa; phylum Mollusca; class Bivalvia; order Ostreida; family Ostreidae; genus Magallana; species Magallana hongkongensis. The sequence goes on along the minus strand of WFKH01011801.1, from coordinate 54,735,073 downwards.
GATAGCGTATATTACCTGTGATTCATTTCCATTTTTTAATCTAAGTAAATGAGAAATCAATTCAAATTTAAGTATTTATATGGAAAGAATTAGAAAAGTGTTAATTTTGGTATTAAGAGACTAATTCCATTCCGCGGCGCTGTAGATGATTTTTCTGCTGTAACTGTTTTGGTTTCACGCAATTAGCACGCATTTCCATTAGGATGATTTTTAATCTGATATATTGGAGAGGACGGATCGAGTATCGCAGGTTTTTCGGTAGTCGCTATGGAGGTGGTGTGATGTAACATCTCAAATTTATGATTTATGTCTTCAAGGGAAGCCATTGTAATGGAACACTCGCCTCTTTCTATGGCGTTTGTTCTCTGTTAGGTGTGAGTTTGGTTTTATGCCGGTTTCATAAATTTCAATAATTTTGATTGCCTGTTATTTTTTAAAATCAAATTAATATTAAAAATTGAAAAGATGGAGAGCTTAATCAGTGTAGAAGAAATGGTTCTTGGAGGGAAATTGATAATACAAGAATTGATGGCAGTATGTTTTGGTTGGTTTTTCCTTCAGATACATGTCAGAGGTAAAAAAAAAAACCCCCAAAACCTAGAAAGAAACAACTTAATGTTGTCCATCTCTCATCAAGGTTTGACAACTCTCAAATAAAAATGTTCTCATTTTAGGGATCTGCAGGTTTTGTTTTGTTTTTACTCCTTTTGAAGGTGTACTTGGTTGTTACATGCATGTTCATGTGTTTTCAAAGACAGTGTGTGTCTCAAAGAAAATAAATTTCTGGTCATTAAAAACAAATGAACAATTGAACAAGACGGATGCTTTGAGGCAGAAAGCAAACACAGCTTTTCACTTAATATTCCAGACTAGATTTGTGAATTTCTAATTTTCTTGATAGAAGTTTCAAGTGACTCAGATGGTCCAAGTCCATTTTCAATTACTTTTGTGATCAGTATTATATTATTAGAGTGCAAATGACAAACTAAGGAATTAGGGAAGACATTGAGATTTGAGTCTGACAAATTAAGAAATAATAATAAATCCAGAGGCTCTTCTCGGCCCTATGGTAACTATTTCCAATCAACAGCTCTACTCGTTATTATTCCATGGAAAATGAAATCAAATATGCAATTATCCCTCCTAATTGAAAATTTAGAGAATGTTTCACAGATTGGAATTGCTCAAGTTGTTTTTCAAATCTGTCATATTTTAAGTGAAAGCCACTGAATTATGATATGCATTTTCCATATTTCGTGCTATATAACACAGCTTGCCTTGCAGTCCTAATGTAGCTTGATATCTAATTCTGTAATCAATTTACTGCAAAAAAGTTCTCTTTTCATTAGGGAAGTAGAATGGGGGAGGGATTGACCATTTTGAAATACCTGACAAATCAATCAGAAAAATGGCACTAATTCAAGGAATTGGTCCGCAAGGGAGACATTTTCCAAATGTTATGATCAGGACAGTTTTTCCATTGTGCTGAAGTGAAGCTCAATTTGGTTCTTTCATCAGCTTTTCCCCCATAGAGTAATGAAAACTTTGCTTTTAAATTTCAACAATTTTTTGGAAATATTTTGTCTGTTATTTTATTGATGTACATTAGATAAGTGCTGTTGGCATCCAGTCCAGTTAGACAGAACATTCTATTATAGCAGGCCGTCAGCCAATTAACAGTTATCATGTCTGGACATTCTTTGGAATAGGAAGATAAACATTTTACAAAGATTAAGGAAGGCTAATATGTCTAAAAATTCCAATTTCTTCACAGGATCCTGTCAGTTTGTCTGGTGAAAACCTGCATCACCTCAGTAAAAGTTTACAGGTATATCAGGCGAAATGTCAGGTGTCAAAAAACTTTGCTTCTGATCCAAACCATATCTCCAGTTTGTTGACCAGCCAGAGCAGGCATTTCAGGTTCCTATAATTAGACGTGTAACTTGCTCTTGTGGATTGAATGGTGTGTTATCTAATGACATCAGTTCAGAGAGAATAAATTACTGTGGATTTTTTAAACAGATGAAATGTAGAAGACAGAATATTAAACCAAAAATTTTATGGAAGTCTTTGGTCAATTGATGGTCAGCAAAAAAGTCTGATTTAACAACATGCTGACAGCTCTTGTACCAGTAGCTGTATCAGGAGATGCTGGGTCACTGATTGACTGTTACCTGCAGAAACACAACAACAGAGAGGAATGCTACAGCAAGGGACTACAGGTATCATTACAAAGGGAGATAATTGATACCTTGGATAATTCACACTTGAAATCCATGAAATCCTTGTGATTTCACCGAATTATGCAACAGATAATCACAGGTTTAGGGATTCCCGCTGTATTCGCCATCATTCCGCAGCGGACTTCCTTTGTGGAGGTTCATTTTACTTGCATAATCTGATGGTGTTCCAACAGGCTCTGTTCAAAGCTTTCCAAGTTATTGAATGTTTGACAGAAGCGATGGCAACAGATAATCATTATGTAGTGATTATTAAATTTTGATTCTATAAGTCTAATTTCATAACCGATAGGGTCAAGAAATTGACACTCTAAAGCCAAAACTGAACATGTGTTTATTTTACTGTACCTTAACATTCTTACATCTGTTCCTGAAAATCCTGTTTATTCAGGAATCCGAATACATTTAAGCATTGCATGTCTCTTCCTTTCAACAATATGAGTCAGATAACGGTAACAAATCTTTCGTTTCAAATTAAAAGTGATCTATTAGAATAGCGACTCTTCTTATCGAAAGAACATGAGGACTGATTAGTTTATTGAGTCTTATCAGTGTAATTTCATTGTAAGTAAGTTTGACATTTTGGGAAGCTCTTCATTGTAATGGCTATGAATTTCTCTGGCATCTGGGAGCCTCTCGGTCTCCAACAACCATCAGACTCGCAGTCGTCACAAAACTGTCCCAGAATCCTTAGCAGTAACAAGGCAGCAGCCAAATTGGGGAGAATGTACCAATCATGTAATTACCCAGCATTCTATTCAGGTTAAGACCAGGCTATCAAAAGAAGGAAAGGGCTGTAAAACCTTTGTTCAATGAAGTATATAGATTCAAGGAATGTAAGTACGTAAGGCCAATTGTCAATAACAGATATAGTCCAACTAGTGTTAATCCAGTACTTAAAGTACTGAAAGATTGGCTACATTTTTACAACCAAGTGGTATCCACATTTTACTGTAAGTCAGAACAGGTTCATTTAGCGATTAACCCTTGATGGCCATGTGTTAGTATTTCTTCCCAGTCACTACTGCTGCAGTTTGCTATTCTGACTAAAATTTACATGGAACAGTATAGCAGTAGAATAGAATCATTGCCTTTTAGAAGATCTGATTTTCTGTGTGCTTATAAAAAGGTGAAAACAATTGGGTCCAAAACAACATTAAATTACCAGAAGACTATAAATTCAGTTTCATTTATGTGTAATAAGAAATATACACACCACATAATCAGTTCAATATAAAAGGCCCACTTTAAAAGACTTTACAGCCGTTTGCTAATTGCAAAAGTCTGCAATGTACAATAGATGTTGAACTGCATAACGGAGCCAGTCTACCAAGTCAATGGAGGATTTGGCAGACATGTGATCCATTCAAATGGTGGAATTACCTAAATCGCAATTAAATATCCATCTCCAAAGCTGTGATAAGTTACAATATTAAATCAAACACATTTCACTCATTCAATACGTCTTTATTCTTTACATTTCATTTTCAGTCAATCATTATTATAATGACGGGGAACTTTAATTTTTGGCACCGCTGCTTTTAAAAATTGAGGGTTTATGAAAAGCCCTTCAGATAATTGGGATACTGCTTCAAATACAAGCACCTGACCAAGAAAAGGTAACAATACCCTCGGAAAATTGTCAAAGCTAAAATCTTCAAGCTGTCGTAAAGTCATTATCATGAATTGAAGAGGTCAGTCCCATCTTTATGCTCCTTAATGTTGCCCTGTGGTCATCTCATAAACACCAATCGTTCCTGGACCACTCATAAACACTGTTGTCCACTGGGACTGGGTTTGTTTACAGTGAAGTGTTGGGGATTCCAAACAACAACAAAGTGTGAAAATAAACAGATAGACATTGAAAGAACACACCATGTTTATGTCTCATCAATTAGACAAAAAAGTAACAGAGGCCCCCATAGGTGTTGGCTTTTTCTATTCCAAATCATCACCTAACCATCTTTTCACATCATTCTTCAAATGTTAATTTTTTTGTGTCTGTGCAGATGATCATTGCATCACTGCCTTTTGAACCAAATTGAAAGCTGTAATCATCATAAAAAGAGGTAAATCCTTTTCTTGCAATGGAAATAAAATGTACATACTTGAATGATCAAAAGGAATTAATTTCTATCAACTGGCAGAAAATTGTTACAGGGTTTTAATGATGTCTGTTTCTCCCTGCAGCATTTCAATCTTAAACACAGACACGCCTTGAATGCAATAGCATAGCCTTTTTTTAATCTTATAAAATTATATAAATCTTCAAACAGAAAACATACTAGGGACCCAGATTTCTACCAATGTAACTAGGTATTGTGTCGCCTCCAATCTATTTGTTCAAATATTATGTCTCGCACGTCAGGGGGTAGGCATCCTTTGACATTTCGGGGTGTAAATAAAACCTACTACACCGTATTTCATTGGTAATCTTTTGAGCAGCATCCTGAGTAGAAAGATTTCCGATTTAGTTGAGATATTCCGTTGCTGTATGGGAATTCGATAGTCATCTTGATTCCTTATTAGCCTCTTTCTCATCTGTCTTCTACATTGTGACTCCTTACCCCGATATACTCAGTCCATGGAAAAAGTTCAAACTTCATGCAGCTGACTTTATTCAGTCCAGTAAAAGAAAAATTAATTAGATTTCCATCAAGTTGGAGAATTTAAATACTTAAGACATTTTTCTATCAATTGCAAACAAAATGAAATGATTACAGGTGTTAGAACCTAAACACAACAACACTGGAATATGATATTCATAACTTTTTGACTCATTAAAATATACACAAAAGCTGAGGGATAGGACCAAGCTGCTTAAGCCCTGTGCACCTATGACTCTAAGGATTATAGAAAATATGCCTCTTATTCAACTCGTAGTTATGTGAAAATCGAATTCTGTCCTCGGTGACCCTGGTTTTTCTTCAGATGCCAATGTTTGGGATTTGAGACCAAAACCTTCTTTTTTGAGATGATGTCAAATGGGCATATATTCACCAAAAACCTAAAAATTTCAGTCTATGAGGAACGTGAAATACATGTCAGAAAAACCTGCACCTGATGGTTGACAAAAAATGTACCTGAATGCAAAAGGAGGCGATGCACAACTTAATATACACAAAACGTTAAACCTGCGGCTTAGCATTGGCCATCAATCTCGAACGCTTCCTGAATTCAAGTCTGAAACAACCAGACTTTTCTCGACATCTTCTGGACTAAAGACTGGCTTTGTACACTATTGAATTGCCACTTTTGAAAAAAAATTTGGGGGCTTGGTTTTTAAAAGACTCCTAAAAGAAACATGACATGGATTTAATTAAAATGAAGTCAAGTGACAGAGCTGTCACTTTATGTTGATATTTCAAATACAGGTATAGTCGTCCTTGCTCTTTTATATACCATATAAAAAAAAGATTGGGTGTGTGTCTAGTTTCATTAACTGGCATGCAGGAAAAAAAGCTCTGATCTCCCCATACCATGATGGTGCATTATTGCATTATAACAGCTTTGCCAAACTAAGTGATATCAATCAGTCTGGTCAGTGAGCTGTTTATTGGACCCCCACCGTGGCCGTAATCAGCCTCACCATGCTGTAATAACAACACCTCTTGCTCGCCAATTAGTAGAGTACTGATGTCTGAGGTGTCAGGTCAGTAAAGACAGGTGAGCTCTGACATGGCTACGGTGACCTATGGATGCTGAGGCTGATCCTTGTCAGCCCTGGTGGTCAGTGTGTGCTAAGTGGATGTTGATATTGCCCAAGTAGATGGATCAGATTTAGGGGGGAGGCTGGTTGATGGCTCCCAATGGCCATTATACCATTACACCAGCTTTCTCATTGCTGTCTAGCTGCTTTGTTTTTGTAAAACTACTTGCTGTTAACAAATTTACTACCTGATGGGCTTGGTTTATAGGTCTGAAATGAATGAGAGGAAATTCAAGCTATCTAAATGAACCGGAAAATCTTTGCACTATCCGGTTGTATAGATCAGTACAATTACACGAGGTTTTGGTTAGGGTTCTATGATGTCTGTTTGCCAGACACCAGATGTGTTTTGGGTGTAATTTATCACAATGCTGAATAAAAACCCAGTGATAACAATACCCCATATCAGATATGTTGTCCGTTGCATCCTGAATGCATGATGGGATTTTCTTTTAATAATATAAGGATTGTATCAAAGTTATCTGTAAAGTCTTAAAAGCAAAAAGGGTCAGGGTCATTGATAAAAATGTAGATGAACAGAAATCATACAAACTAAGTATGTGTATTGTGCAAACTCAAAATGTTGAACACTTTTTCATAGAAGATTTATACTATAACTCCATTTCATCAGATTTACACAGGAGGTTTCTGAAAGAATATGAAAAAAAAATCTGTAGAAAAATTTTCTTGAAGAAGAACATGATATGCCGTGGAAGATGGATGCAATTTTTTCAGGTGCAAGAACCCTTGTCATAACTCTCGATCAAAAGTTTGTAAAGTGACTCTTCTACAAAGAAAACGTTGTCCAAATTTGATATGATAATGGGGGTGTATGGATAGCGACTTCACGGGTATGGCAAGCCATCTCTCCCTGTCAGAGCGAAACTCTCAGCTTGGAGGCTTGCGATATGATAACTAATGTTTATGGTGATAGAAGCTGTATATGACAACCCTATCTGCGGATCCATTAACATCCGTTTTTATTAAATAACAATTATTTACCCCTAGGATATTTTTTTAAGGGGCTGGCAAAATTGAATTATAGGAAGAATGTCATCTAAAAGCATCTTGTTACAATGTATATGTATTGATTTTATGTATGAAGAAAAAATGGACATACATTATAAGTGTGAAAATGTGTCCTCATTTGTCTTTCTTCTGATAGAAAATCAAATTCAAGAAAATAGACCATTTATTGTTAAATCAGAACAGGATTAAAGTTAGTTACAGATGGAGAACCCATCTACTTCATTATTTATACCATCACATCAGCAATTCAAATTACAAGGGTAATTTTCTTTTAACACAGTACATTACTGAAATTTTACAGAAAACTACCAAATCTTAGTATCTGTATATTAGCTAACTTTAATCACTTATCAACTATACCCCACCCTCCAAATAGGCAAGGCACATTATAATGACCATGACTCTAGGTATCTGGACCAAAATTCAATCAAATCTTGACAATCACGGAGGATAAAGTAATGATAGAACATTGATTTAGATTTTGTTTCAATCGGGGATGGTGCAAAGTTTCAATGTTTCCCTCATCCAGAAAACCCCAGAAACCCGCGAGACCGGATTATTAGATCAGGGTCGGTATTACAGAGCAGGGCTACAGAAATTCAGCAACCACCAAGAGCTCCAAAGAGGAGCAATGCATTTCAATTTGACACTCAATAAATCCAAATTAACTACTCTCATTTCTGATACATGAAAGAATTTTGGGCAAGGTTATGCATTATGAATTATTTTCATCTTTTACTCTCATTTTCAAAATCATATCTGTGGTTCAGTATTCATAATTCATGTCCTTGGATTCTGCAATGATTTCTTAACTTTCATGGTACAGATTCTTATTATGCACCACTTGGTTGAATCCTTTGCAGATTTCAGCTCACTTAGTTTAACATTATCCATAACCAGTTTCAGCTCGCTTGGTAACTCAACATTTAATATCCACAACCAATTTCAGCTCACTTGGTAACTCAACTTTATAATAACTTATCATTAAATTCTAAATACCCTTTAATATACCCAGTGTTTTTATTTAAAGATATGCAGTAAATTGGAAGGTGATGAAATAAGTACCAAGATGGTGCAGTGCATGGCAATAACTAGTGCATCTTATCAGGAAAATCACAGTACAACATTAACACGCCCATATCTTGCCTCATAAATATTCACACCTCTGTGTATGTTTTCCAATAGCATGTCAAAGAGAGTTACTGATAACAGCAGAAATAGATGGACCAATATTCATTTACTTTTAAATATTATGACAGTAAACCATATCAGTGACAGTTCTCAAAGGTTAACAAGTTGGTAATTTTTTTTTTTAAGAAAGTGAGATCAAAATTACAACATATGTTATAATGGTCCACTGACTTCAATTTATTAAAAAGTCTTCAGTTATTTTTCAAAAAAAAAAAAAAAAAACTAGATCAATTACTGTTCTACTTTTAAACTGTTTTATTAAATATAAGATGAATTTATATTTTTAAATAAATATCTTTAAAAAAATTTTTTTTTGTCTTTAAATTTAGATTTTCACAAAATAATACGGTGTCAAGATAACTATGGAGCAATTATACTTTTTTCAGAAAAAAAAGCTATTTTCCTCGACTTTCACTAAATCAATGGGACTTGCACCGTTTGCCTATTATGAATGCACCATAGGTCGAACATGCAATATTGCAACCGCGAGTCGATTCTTGTCTAGATAACAGGATAATGCCATGAGGAATCCAATTCTTAAAAAAAAGAAAAAGAAAAAGAAAAGCTCAACCAGGCATATTTATCTGTTATATCAAAGATTCACGATTGTTCTGTCCTATTTCACTGCACACCCTACATTATTCCGTGATGACCTCCATTTAAACCCCCCATCATCTAACCCGTGCGGTGTGTAAAATGTTTATTTGCATGCAAACCTAAGAAAATAATAACACGGACCCAGACACACACCTCTACAAGCATAATTTATGTGCACCTCCGGTCGAACTCCTCAGTCTTAAATTTCTGAGGAAAAATATTAATTAAGATGAATCAGTCAAAAATTATTATAATATTCTCAAATTTTCTATTGCCCTGAAAAGTAATAAATTTATTAAGGTCTTTATTATTTCTACCTGCTGTATAGTAATCTCAACATTGTTTATTTACGACTAAAAAAAGGAAAATTATTAACATTTCTGTCATAGCTAATGGATTTTTGGTGTTAAATCAAATCATGGCTAATATTTTCGGGAGACCTCGTAGCCTCATTGACGGGAATAAAAAAATTTTTGTAGCTTTTTTAAAGATCGTTAACCTTAGTTCTCCAATGGTTGTGTCGGATCTGACTCAGTTATTATTGTGTTCTTAATCGTAAGCACTACTTATAATTTACTTTTCATTATGCATTTCCTCTAATTACCTGACTTGACACACCTGAGCGTTTCTCCTCTCGGAGTACCCCGCTGTGATTGATCACGTGACCGAGATCTCTATTCATAGCACTTTGTGTACATTTTATTGAAACTCTTACAGTGGATGGCACTGCGAGTGTACGCGAGAGAGTTGTGAATTTTAGCTCTTTCTACTTAAACGGTTAAAGGCAAATTTTTGACATGTGATCTTGACTGTAATCGGCATGTGAGATGAGGATTTTAATGAAGATTAGATTAATTAGCCATGATTCTGAGGCTTTTCAGACGAATTGTTGGCCGTAACATGCCGTGTGTTGTCCAGTACCTGTGTTTATTTTTACCTTTGGCTATGTGCATGGTATCCGTAGTGGACACAGACAGTGGGGGGAAAAGACTACCCCCCTTATACTGGAATTCTTCTAATCCTATGTAAGTACAATTTTTCGGTGTAATTTCAACCCGCGCCAGATAAAATCTAGGAAAAGTGCCGTTTTGGATTTCAGGGACGGAACAGCGCGACTAAAATTGCTTGACAGCTCGTGTTTCAAGTTTAACTACCTTTAACTGTGGACACTAGCATTAGGTCTTCATTTGACTGAAATTATTATTTCTTTGAACATTTATTATCACCTGAAATAGATACCCGTTGTCTGACGAAAAATGAAATGAAAATCGGCTGTTTTAGAAAATAGGAATTTTTTTTTAGATTAATAAAAAAGTGTATAATTAAAAATACATTTATCAAATATTATCTGCTTTGAAAATTGAGAGAATAATTTTTTTTTATTATGAAATGAAAACCTCCGCTCAATTTCTTTTACGATGGAAAAATAACAATCTCAAAATACAGATCTTATAATATAAACAGAGCATGTTTTCATTAGAATTTTTTTTGTAAGTTTTTTTTTTAATCATTGGTCGTTTGATCATGGCCTTATATTACCCCCACATTTTTTATGACTTAAAGGAGCAGAGCGGAGGCCCCTGGTTGATGCTATCAGAATATTTGGTTAATTTTGTTTAATAGCTAATCACAACCTCCCCCTCCAGGAAATATCAGCAGCTGTCTGTCTTGTTCGCTTCGCTTCGTGTTGGTGGGTTTGGTACACCCCAATATTTATCTGATACCTTACTTCTAAAACCTGCACTCCTTTTCCATTTAGCCGGCTATTACTACCAAGTTATTTTTTTAAAAGAAAGAATTTGTTAAATACAAAATTTATCCCCACCTAAATTGACAGTTTTAATGGAGATGAACTGAGATAGGAACTTATAGTGTACATAAAATACCTCAATTGGTAGAGATATTTAGATAAAAACATTTTTTTTTAAAATGGCAATTAGAATTTTAAGAAATGCAACATTTAATCAAAACCACAACATATTTGCAGTTCAAAAATGTACATTAGTAAAATATAAAGTTGATCACCAATAAGAAGGATTTTTTAAAAAATTGGTAACTAAATCAAATGGATATTGATGTAAATCTTTTGAACATTTAGCACTATTAATGGAGTTTATTACACACGTAAGTAGCATATGTCCGTTTTTGACAAGTCTAAGATTTCTTTAATGGAAGATTTTAATTTAGATTAAATGACATAAAGGAATTCGGTGCCTTATAATTGCGTCTTTCTATAAAAATCCCGATCCAGACTGACAGCTAAAGCAGGGCCCGGAATTTGGTGTATATATTTAGAAAATTCTACTCTATTCAGCAAATGCTAAGAAAAACATTTACTTTTCACAGATTTTCAATAGGCAGGATTTTTTCAATTAACACACTAGTGAATCATAGAATGAAAGGTTGGGTTGTGTAGAGACCTGGGTTAGTTCTATGATAAGACAATTGAACAACATGGGAAGACCCCTGACATCTCCCGTAAGCTTGCTGTCCAAACATAAACCTTCTTCTTCTAGAGAACATGGGAATGTTCGTGTTTTTTTTTTAAGTGACAGTTTCATCACTAGACCATGGTCTGAAGTGTTTTTCGCTCCATTGACATTTGTCTAAAACAATACCTGTAATTTCCGTCCTGTAGCCCCCAGTCATACCAAGATCTGGCACTTTGATGTGTTAATGAAGTCATCTAAACTGTCAACTCTTCACTTCACACTCGCATAAATAGTACTGCTACCATCTTTTCTCTCTTTTTTACCACTTTCGGATTCGTATATATAAAGTCGTTGTATATTAAGGGGAAAAAAAATAAATTCCAAAATTTATTTGAATCTTATTCATCGGGACCTTAGTTTTATTTATGCTTCAGGCATCTCGTCCTTTATATATGCATTGTTAATTTCCCTTACCATTGTAAATCTGATTAATTGCAGTTAATTGTTTCTTATTGATCATGGGATCAATGTTTCCTTTGATTTTTGGAGCCACTTGACAAAGTTACTTCCCCTTAGGCCCTGTTTTGGTGTGAAGATTTCTCCCTGTTATTTATTTTTTGCTTGTTAGTTAAATGATTTGTTATGGGTAATCATGGTGATTCGGACAATGATTTTAATCTGACAAAGAATCATGTCCAGGAGATTATTATCTGCTTTGTGAGTTGTAAGATCGTAGGAAGATTACATCGGAAGTTAGCTGTGAACACAGACTCAACTCTATAACTGTTCGTAACTGTTCCTAACTGGGTAAGAACTAGTGGTCACAAGCACAGATGTTGTGTATTAATTAAAACTGATCCTTTCCATGCTTTAGTTGATGAAAACTTGGTGCTATCTGATACCCTTATATCCCCTTGATCACCGATTCCTTTACTTAATTCAGGTAGAGACATGTGAAAGAAGCATTGTTTTCTTTTAACCAAAACAGTTCCTCATATTTCTCCATGGAACTTCTGCCTTCTAATGGGATTTACACTAATGGGAATGAATTTGAATGTTTTAATATCCACTTAGAGATTTTGGGTGAAAGTGTTTTCAGATGGTAGCTAATACTGTTTAAGGCCTTCAATAAATGCTTAGCCCATTAAACACCTCTGACACTTGTGGGAGCCTTTAAGTTTTTTCACATACCTTTATATTTAAGCCCCTTATAATTTTTTTGGCACATCCTGATCCATAATTTTTCACATATCTCCAAATCAATATTGATTTATTTAAAGTAATACCAAAGCCCCCGATAGCTTTCCACTACATCCCATTGTATAAACAATTGGTCAGTGAATAAAACAAGAACCCCAAATTTCAAAACAAGTGATCTGTTGAAAATTTGTGTCTTTTTATTTGTGAATAATGTCTTTGAATAGAGCTGGACTGTTGATTTAGGCAACAGCTGAATACATGAGGGGACAGGACAAAAGCCAGATTAAAATTTTCTGTCTGCGAACTAAAGAAGCAGGATTGGAGAATTGGTTGCAGATTTTTCTCTTGGGGCTATTTCTCCTTAGTTAAACACCCAGGCAGACCGGCATTCTCTACATTGTTGTTGCAGTACATGTATGGTCACATGTTGTTGTAAAAGCAAATACCTGGCGCTAATGTGCATTTGAAAAAATATTAAATGTTTTATTATGAAAGAAAGGGGAGCTGTTAAAACATAATTTAGTAATACTGCCATAAATTGATTATTAGGAGATAGTTTCTGATGAGACATATGGTCAAACAAATTAATGATTTGCCATTAATATAGTTTAAAAAAATACAATGAATAACATTTGTCAGGGGGAAATGAACACGATTAAGAGTTTTGTGTCTTTGGAAATAATGGGCAGGAGATATATCCCCAATAATTACACCCTGGTTTTTGATCAGAAACATCAATTTTGATTAATGTTATCTATTAATAGGAATCGGAATGCCAGAAAACGTATTTTTTTCCACAAAGAGTTATTGTCCGACCGGGTCATATTTTATTGTATAAAGATGTCCCCAAGAGCTTGTACCTGATCATATAAAGATCATGAAATGTCGGAACAAGATGTCCGCTGAAGGCAATTTGCAATGTGTCTTCATTTGTTTTTGTGACACAGTGTCCCCTGATCTTTGATTCATAATAGCACTCCGATAGACCCTGTATACTTTTCATAAAAGTGAAAGTTTTATGTCAGTTAAGTGAATTTTATTTCAGTGTTGGGTTTACTGCTTGTTGAAAGCTAGAAGATGGATGAGGTTTCATATTAATTATCCGTTTATTAATAAATCGGGTTTTTTATCCACTGTAAACACATCTAATCTATTTAAAATACATTATGAGTTTTAAAATTACCATGAACTAGATGTTTTGAATGATGGGTCATATTACAGAGATCTTAAACATGTCTGTTATAATCAAAATTAAAAAAAGATCAAGTATTGCCTATATTACAAATGTGAAATCTTCTCAGGATTATAAGGTGTGTCTTGAAAAGGAAATTAGAAACATCTGATCGCCTATAATTACGCCTATAATTACGTTCGTGAATACTTCGGGTTTGAAATCACTGATGCCTCCCTGGTAAATGGTTATTCTTGTACTTTGATGATCTGTAATAATTTAATGAAGCATTTTTATAAGCAGTCTCTATAGAAATTATATCATATGGAAATTCATAATTTTTAATCTTTTACTGTAACATGATTTATGCAAAGTCATATGCATTAATTCACTTCCGTAATTGTGCTACCCAAAATGCATTTCAGACATTTTGTGCAGTGAAACATATAATTTACTTGTGAGCAGAAATTCCCGTTTAAATTGATTGTCCCTATAGGAGTAAGGAATGTCCTAACCAACCTCTACCTAGGCACACTGCTATCTAAAAACACAGGATGGCTTGCTCTTTGTTCTCTACCGTGCAGGGAAGATATGCTTAGACATAAATCTTTTCAATCTACAATATTTTCCTACAGCCAATTTTTTTTACTTGTTGTTAACTTCATTTTAAACCTGGACTGCATTTGTGGGTTTTGAAAAACACAATTTACAAGGGCTGTATTTTTACCTGGTGTAGCTGATTCAATAATGTGCTAATACCAGTCTTTTGAGGGGTATTTGTATGGGGAGACTCTTTGATTAATTCCTACATGACTGAAGTCCAATCTTTTTTTATCAGTCATCTCTTATTAAAATTTGTAAATGATGAGTCTACTTTACATTGATTCCGCGGGAGATTCCATTGAAAGCTTGTGTCATTGAAATTCATCTTTTACCCAGCACTAGCCAATTACACCCAAACACAAGTCCCCTCCAAATATTTAGCGTCATAGTGTCAGTTTAACTGTGGAAATGCAATCTTGAGGGCTTTGCATGGTGTGCAAATATTGACTCTGTACGCTTCTTTGTGAGCGGTGATAATTACTTTCCTTGGATATGTTGCATGTACACCCGGTGACATCTTCTCGCCTGCCCCCCTTCATTCAGACCCGCCTATTGTACTCTCCCAGAATCAATATTGACTATTGTCTCTAAACTAATTGAAGGCGAGGATTTGGCAACCATTTGATGAGATGTTCATGTTGACTCTTTGTAGATAAACCCCACTTGTTGTTATGAGATTAAACCCCAAGTTTATCTATTAAATTTTGGTTAAGTGAAAGTTTATCTGTTCATGAAAGTTGTACTTTGGACATAATCTCTGACATTTCTAAATTGTGCCCTATCATTTTTATCCATTTTATAAATTTGTCTTTTGCCACATTGTTTTCATTTCAATGCTTCCAAGCAGATTGCAGAACTATTTGCTGGTTTTAGTCGGGACATTTTGGTTTCAGGTGAACACGCCAAATTTTACCATTAGGCTTGACTTTGAATAGATTTGAAAAACCACTTATAATAATGAACATAAACAGAGTATGAGTAGAAATGGAAGATGGGTGTTGGAGCTGTATGAGACTAGGAATCCAATACACAATAAAATGAATACAACTCTTGACCCTTGATCAGTAGAGCTTTGAAGCCCAATCCACCACATCTCTTCACCTGAATTATGGCAAATTTGTGATTATTACTGCCATAAATTAATTTCACATTGAGGATTTGAAGGTACTTCAGGTAGTCAGATTGTCTGAATTCAAGTGCTTGGGGAAAGGTGGGATTTCTCTCACAGTACTCATAGGAGTAAATAAGAGACCCCAGACCCTTCTTCCACCCCAAAATGTCAACTAGGATCCTTTCAGGTGCATATCACACACCTTCGACTTCAATTATTACTTATTGGAGTTGATTCTGACCAATAGCAGATGTTAAAGTACGTATTTACTTTGTTTACACATTTCCATGTGGTTTGTTTTATGCCAGCCTACCACAAAGGGCAGGGCAATAAATTTTCAAAGAGGTTCCTAGTCAGGCTAATACACAACTAGAAGCAGGGTCATATTGCACATCACTGACAGGGGAAGAGCCTCTCTGTTGTGATTAAAATTTTATTTCTCTTTGTCGTAACAACTTTCAATGGCATCATTTAAAATTCAACACTTTCTCCTTCGCCTTCAGTTACCACATCTTGATGAATTGACATGCTTTAGAATTTGAACATTAGCAAGCCTATAACTGTTGATAATGAGATGTCAGATCTTGAAGATTCCATCGAAAGATAACACGACCAGATTGCATAAAAAGCAGCAAGTGCCACCAAATGTGCACACAAACTAATCTGGTTGTGTTCTCATGTAAATGAGGCTCTGTGATCAAATTGATTGATAACATATACCATGAAAATGCAAATTCCTCTTACTTTCTTCCAGTGTGTTTTTTACAGAGCTATTATGCATAATGTTGGTCATTGAAAGTTAGGAGGCATCAAATTACTCTTCTAGAACTTAAATAATATTCAAATTTCAAGGCTTATAAAAAAAAGAACACATTTTTCTTTGACTAGCGCTTATGATTATTCGAACTTGGCAAAACTCCTAAGTGATGTTAGAGAAAAGTGTGAATTTGATGTATGTGTGACTAAATGGAAGATTTTCATCTGCAGCCAATATTCAGATTTCTATTAATGCATTGTAAATGATGGATTAACAGGCATTTGGTCTACTCTACACCTGGATATCTAAAGAACTGCGCTGTTGTTCATGATTTACTATATCATTGTATAACAATACCTAAAGAAAAACAAATGCACGTAAATCAGATGCCATATTAACATATCATTCAATTCGTAGCAGGTTTGTTGACTGTTAATTTTAAAAGTGTAAGAAATGCCTTCTGACTGGCAGGGGCACACTATCAGCTCCCTCTAATCTCTGTGATTGCCTTTTGATTGAAGTCTTGTTAACATGTTGCAGAGTTTTTCTGTCAGCAGCGAGCTGTAAATCTGATTAGCGTAAAAGTCATCTCCCAGCATATACATCCATTGGGAGCGTTTTCGTCAGTCAATAATATGTGTTTTTCCTACATTTATGTGTATTTGCCCTAGGTCAGGTTCTATTTGGAAATGAATTGAGGCAGGGGTCCACAATTAGACCCTGGCAGGACGGGAATGTCATACCATTGTTGGTCCTGCGAGGTGTTTCATTAGATCAAGTTTCATCAATTTTGGTCAAGAGTAACCCGAGAGATGTCCTTTAGATTTTGAATTGGACCGGCTTCTATCAGGCTCAGCTTTATTTTCACCGACTCTAGCTACCTGTCTCCAACTCCACTGTTTCTAATGGTGTCAATTTTCATTTGCTACCGAATTTTTCTTGCTGTCTTTCAGTAAAAAAGAACTAAGCTCCCCATGATTAAAGATGTTGAATTACCGTGCTAATGCATTTGTCATAGGTTAACCACTGAACAGGTCTTGTTCCACAACATTTGTTTGAATGTCAGACAGGGTTTCTACTTCCTAAAAAAGATCAGCTACTGGTTGCAATTTACTACTGGGTGACATGAAAATTAATGTTTATACTGGTAGCAGCCGAAAAGTGCAACAGTGAAATGGTATGGTTAAGATTCTATCTCAATGAAGTAATGATAATATACCTAGTACCGGTACTTTTAATTTTGGTTGATTTGGCACTGGCCCTTCATATCTATCAACTATATTTAAAAGAAAATTAATTATGGTTTGTAAAGTTAATAGTATCCAATAATAATCATGAAATGTGACACAGATGTTGTGAGGGTTTGTATCCGTTTATATATAAATTACAGATAATCCACATTTCTGACCTTCCTTTATATCGATAGAGAAAAACTTTTATCTGATTTCAAAATTCATTAAAAAAAGATGTTTGTAGTCCTAGAGGTAATACCAGCATATGTATGGCTTTTAATACTGTATATTCCGGTACTAAAGAGGAGTATACAGGAAATAGAGAGGCTAGGACCTGATCATTATTTTCTCATAAAGATTTAGGTGTGTGGAGATTAGAAAGGGAAATGCCAGTAATAGGATATGCTTGAACAGATGACGATTCCTGTGCAATGGGTTCATCTTAACAGACAGCACCATTTTATCACTATTATTGCTCCGTATTATCAAACCATCACTAATGCTTCTTTTACCTCCATCTGTGTGGAAAAAAACCGGGTTGTACAGAATGGTATAATCGTAATGTTTTAATTGAGTTGGTTTTGCAGGTGATCATTGATAAAAAATGTTAAAAGGCAAAGTTGTAGGTTTTTTTTCCTGTTTTTAACTAAATGTTTGATCTTTCCTGTACATCAGTGATAAAAAGTGAAAAGTGGTTGGTATGTGTCATGGACAGAGTCAATCAGGTGGCTTCAACAGAATTTTTTTCTTCAGTTTATCAGATATATATTTCTTACACATTATGATTTCAAGATGTGGAATTTTTCATCTCAATTCAATAATGTACAAATTATTGTGTTTGATATCCAAACAATCCCAACAAACAGTAAATCCGGACACTTCTCTGAGTGCGTTATTGGAGGTCGATTGTCATGAAATTCCTCCCCAGCATTCCTTGCTTCACCTGATGCAGACTGGTCTCGTCTTGGCTCTTCCTGTGCAAATGGAGCTTGTTTGTTGTGTAAACTCTAGAAATGGACACCTTTCGCTATTGGGAGGACATTGTCAACAGACAACATGCTCCCCCCCATCTCACTGTGTATGAAATGTATCAATTGTCATGACAACCCAGATGGACACAGGTGTGATTTTATCTATTAGACATGAAGCCGGGGTCTGGACCCATTGTGACCACTATAATGGAAATTCTATTAAGAGTAAAACCGCTGTAATTGAATAAGTCAGCAGTGCAAGCATCCCATCCACTTATCAATTCAGTCAATACATTGATCAAGACTTTTTAATCCAAATTTCAAATAGGTGAAGAAGTGCAGGGTTTTTGTCTGCTTCTATGTCTACCCAGGGTGGATTTAGATGTTTGGTTTTTTTTTTTAGGGTCTGCCTTTCAGTCTAAGCTTTTGACCAAAGGTTGCACCATGACACCTCTAGTGTTTTATTCGGTTTTGTTCGACTTGAGTACCAATACAAACAGGCCTCAGTGCCAATTCAATGCAGGAATGTCGGATCTCGGATCTCGGATCATTCGGCTCATTTTATAGGATTTTATCTTCAGTCATTTTTCCCTCCATAAAACATGTTTACCCATTTATTTCTATAATTTTATTCTATAGATGGGCAAGATATCTGACACTGTGATGCAATTATTGTCCTGTGAAGTGTTTAACAATGTATCTCTCCTAAATTTAATTTTTCCTGCAGTAAAATTTGCAAATGCTTGCTTTCAAATTTGCATATAAGCTCCATAATTCGTAACAAAGTTGTCAAAGTCAGCACATTCAGACATAATTGATTCATTCCAGAGTATCATAATTAACAAAACTGAAAACCATATAGATTGAACACATCAAGTTGATTTCCCACAATTCAATCAGACTGCCGAGTACTAATGTGTTAGCTTTAGATAAATGATACGTATAGTGTTCAGTGAAAGGATTACAATCGTGTGTGCCAACTAAAGAGAGGAGGAAGCAAGCTGCTGGGTCAATTTACCTGCTCCAATCCCAAATGATGCTTGCAAATGTAGTTGTTGTCCATTGTGCATTCATTGTTGTCTACAGATAGTTCTAATGTCAGACAATGTGTAGATGCTATGAACTGTGAACATGCCTGCATAGATAATTCAATCTTGTCGTCATTGTGATAGATAAAATGATTCACTAAATTCCATTGAAAGTTAACAAGTGAATTTTTGGCGGGCTTTGGAAGGCATGGAGGCATGTCGGACTGGCTGAGAGGAATATTTATGTACATGCACCGCTGTTTGCCTTTTGTATAACTGTAAAAATCTGTAGCACCTGCGACTTGATTCAAGTGAAACTGTAACATAAGAAATAAATATGACACGATATCTTAACATGAGTATAAAAAACGTGTTGGCTGGGGAAATAGTACCCAGTACTGAGCAATATGAGATCTCCTTCCCATATGTATTATCAGGCTTGGCAGGCTGAGCAATTAGAGAGAAAGGTGTTTAGCACACACAATATGTCATCTAGGTACACTATGGTACTTTTCACTCCTTGTTACTTTCTTCTTCTGCTGGAATTTCCTCCAATTCATCTGTTTAACATTATCTGTGGTGGGATCTTTGAGCTGCTCTTAACACTTCTAATGAGCCATCTGACAGCTCAGTCTTCAAGTCTTTCATTTCTGTAAATGAGTAGCACTTTACTAGTGCAATTTTGAAAAATAATATTTGTTTTTGAGTTGGGCAATGTAACAACTTCCCATGAATGTAAACAATTCGCACATGAAGCATTAATAACATTTGTGGTTCATTTTCGGAAGGTCTGTATCGCATTATTACCAGTTAAATACATTTTTAAAGTTCACTAGCTGTGCCCGGAGATTTAGTATTGGTGGGTATAGCCTGTTCTTATCAGGTTATGTGCGTGTTGTGTTTTGTAATGGTGGCCATTTTTCATTGTCGTCTGCCCAGTGTCCATTCTTGACTTGCTTCCTAGGGTGGAAGTCAATTGCCTGATGTTTGGAGGTACACACCAATAACCGCTGGGTGTCCTCTCTCTCTGGTGTGACAAGAGGTTGAGCAACAGGGGTTGACTGCCATCATTAGCATTCACAATACTGTGAAGATTTACAGCTTTCTTGTTGGTAGTGAATTCAGAATTTGGGGGCTGCTTTGACAAACCTTGTTGGGGACTTTAAAAAAAAAGATCTTATCAAGTTCTTGAGGGAAATGTTTTGGCCCATTGTTATGACCCAGACATTTGGTGGAAAGGCTCTGGAGGATGACAGATTAGGTTTCTCCTGCTAAATGGGATCTCATTGGGATCTTCACCAACTTATTGTCTGTACTCACCTACAAACAACAAAGCTATCTCTCCTAAAAACAACTACTTTAAAAGACAGTAGAAATCAGATTGCCTCCAATTTTCTCCTCCCTATTTGCACAAATATGTTACATACATGTATCAGTTTGTAAGCAAATTTACATAACAAAGCAAAGGGGTTTTGCACCATGAAAGGTAAAATGCTTTGAATAGGAGATTGCAAATGGTTGCAAAAATGTGAAAAGATTTTTGAAAATATTTTCACACACTTCACTTGCCGTTAAAAATCTTATGAGGTTCAGTAAGGGAACTGGAGAAGAATTTAAAATACCGGTACAAGGAAACAAACAGTGTACATGTGTCATGGTTTTTAATAGTGTCCTCTGTGTCACATGTATAACAGAGGTATACATTTATCATTCATGGCCATATTCAGATCAGAATTCCATAAATTTTGAATAAAGTATCGATTTTTGCTCTGGACTGTGTACAGCGTTTTTGATGCTAAGTATGCCCTGGTACGTCCAGGATGGCAGTATTCGACATTAGTCACAGAGGCTGGTCACAACCAACCATTGACCAATTCCCCCACCGATTATGATATGACATTGTGTCCCAGTCGAAGGTTCATTAACTATCCATTATGGCAGTGTAAATTTATTATAGGACAGCAGAAAAAGAGGGAAAGATCAGTTTCACTCCATTTACAAGCCTATTACAATGGAACTGTAATGGGCAACTGCTTGTGGCAAATTTTCAATTGCATCCACACTGAAATGAAGTGTGTGTTAAATTGTTAGAAGTGTTGACCCTTAGGAACTATAGCAATACTATCTGATTGGCCCAGCCAAGGGATACAGTAACTTATGATTACCCATGTTCTGCAATAAATCACAGATACAAGAAGACAAGAGACTCATACATCTTGGAGGGCAGTCATCCACAGCAGCAAATGCAAATTGTTGGCATTATCCGAGTTCTCCGGGGAAAGGAGAATTAAGAGGGGTATAGGCAGCCAGGGGATGCCTAAATGAGGGAGAGAGCAGGCTAAGTGGTCCACGGTCCTGATTTCTCTGGTAGAGGAGCTAATGGACATTGATTTGAGGTGGAGGCTGGGTGACAGTGGTTTTGATTGATGAGAGCCCTGAATCTGCTGAGTCTGAGATAGTCCTGGAGTATGTGTGAGACCAATTTGCTGGCATGTATGGGGGAAAAATGTCTCGTAGATCGTCATTGTGGTTTTATGTTGTCGCTAAGATTTCCATTGTTGCAGGATTTATTTTGTACTTTGTTATGTGTCTGACATGTTGAGAGCTGTAAATCAGACTGGGAAAGATAAATGGTTATAGAAAGCAAGTTTGAGAAAAAGAAAATATAAAAGAGATGAAAATCTAAGTAGACTCTTCAAGTTTTGTTTATGCTTTTCCTGTACTCTTATTTTTTACACTTTTAATTAAAATAAAATGACAAACCGATTCAATACAAGCCAGGCTGTCTACTGTGTAAGGGTGACTTTCATGCGTACCATATGATATAACGCATCCACATTAAAACAAATTATTTTATTAATTTATTTGTATATCTTTGAATAGATGCGGACGTCTGATACATAATCCTAGGATTAAATCATATCAATTTATTTGTCATTTTAATTAAACTGCAGTTGTGCTACAAATTAGGCTGACATTTAATGGTATTAATAACAGAAACAAAAGGAAGACAATTAGAGCCTCATAAACAAAATCCATTAATGACTATTTTATGCATTCTTTCTTTTCTTTATAGGTGCAAACTCTTAACAACATCTATATTTTTCCACATTCCATGCAACGAATTATCTTTTTTATCACTGCTTAACAACTCTTGCAGAATTCATTATTGGAAACGCTGGTTTACACGAATGGGAACATAAAAACAATTTTATTGAAAATAAAGCCTCCGGCACATGACTAGTGAATTGAATATGGATGGGGATGATCTGATTTATTCCTCCCATTGTTTGGGTTCTGCAAAAATTAAGGATTGTTTTCAATAAATTGAACCTCCCCAAATGTGTTGGACATGTGTGGATACTCATCCCACATGGGGAGAAAATTTATGGAAAAAGGGCAAGTAAGGTCCATCCAGAATCCATTTATATTTGCGATGATTATAGACTAAGTACGGCCTGATTTCTGTGTTCTGTATCAATTACTGGGTTTTAATAAATGGAAAGTGAAGTCCTGTCATCTAATGTCCCTTGGACAGTGGAGCTGGAAGATTACTCCCTGTTATTTCCTTATTTTCCTGTCTAACAATGTCTTCTAGTGTAGGAATTGTTTAGATAAGTTCTTAGTTGCCTCATCTCTTTGATAGTCATGCTGTAATTTGGGGCTGATTGCCTCAGAATAGAGAATGATTACCTCAATGTCTACATTGGTTTCTGTGGTCACTAATTCCTTTACAGGCAAGACATTTAAAAGCTGATTCACAGAAAATTGTTAATATATACATATAAATGTTATGTTTGTTTGATATTTGAGGTTTATGAAGCAGTTTGCTTATATTAGAAGTTTAAAAAAAATAGCAAACTTTTTTTCTTCTTACTTTCTTCCTCTAATTGTTTTGACATAAGGAGAACAATTATGTCCATCATGTCAAACAGTTGATGTAGGGAGCCAAAGGGCAAAGACAGAGGGGAACTCAACTAATATATATAATGATCAAAGCCGCATGTGTAGAACTGTGCCTCTCTTTCGATCCCATTGGAGAGTTTGTCAAATCATGGCGGCCTCTTTGGAGGTTCTATACCAACCTTTCAACAGCTCCTGATTAATTCTGATGAAGGAAGAGACAGTGATGGCTGAACACCTGTAATTTACTTTGTGGGGCACCTGTAATTTGGTCTTCCTGCACAACTGTGCAGGCTCGCCTCCCCCCATTTTCCAGGTTGCATTGATTAATGATGATTTTCCACCAATCATTGTTGTGACAATTTTCTGTATGTGACTCTTCTATAAGGGAGGTGTGAAAGAGTTCATCAGTCGCATTTTTGGCTGATTATTTCTCCCATCTGCTCCCTGTTGAAGGCTCGTAAATTACTCCTAACTACAGAGCCCCTAAAAAATCGTCTTTAGGTATGCGAGGTGAGAAGGGATAATTTTTAAGGCAGTTCTCATTATGTTTATGTCTGGAAATGCAATCTGCACCATTTGTTTTACTGTCATGCCTGTAAATGCAAATGATCTTCATCACTTAGGCATATTGCTCCAACAGGAACTCTTCCAGTCATTTGTCAGCTTTGGGTTATCTTTAGCTTTACCAAATATCATTGATTGCTTTACAGAGTTAAAAGATGCACACCTACAGCACAGAGAGAGAGAGAGAGAGAGAGAGAAATTAAATAAACCAAATTAAAAAGAGGGAAGATAGGGCTTTATAAATTAGAGAGGATTCTTGATTAATGAGTTCTTTACATTGATGAGTGAGTTCAGAGGTCAGTGGCAAGTTTGTACATCATTGAACATGAGGGCATTGATTCAGATCCCTGCCCACTCTCTGTGCTGTTTTAATTAGAACAGTTTCTTTTTTGTGATGGATGGGTTTTCAATACTTCAGATCAAAAAGAACAATATGGCCAATAATTTCTCCCAGTGATTAGTTGTTGAAGAAAGAAAGTACCAGGGTATTGCAGTAACATCCTCGTTTTCAGATTACCATTTGTAGAAATTTGTTTATATCAATTTGAAACCTTAAGTAAATTTATCAATATAGAAATCAGAATAAATATGAAGATTAGTGAGAAAGTTGCATTTCACATAGGGGGATTGGCTTAAATATGTTAGCAGTTATGAAAATATAAATATTGCAGTATTATTTTTTATTGTATTAAAAAGAATGGACCATGGGAAGGGTTCCCTCAGATTGAGAAAAGTAAATACATATATTGTTTAATAAGGTAGTGTTTTTTAATTTCATAGCTTGAAGATATCAACCATTTTATCAAGAGGGGATTTAACCAAGATATCTCAATGTGTTCACAATATGCTCAAAATGCCAATATTGAACTTGAGAATTGCTTCCAGTCACTTAGGACCGAAATGAGCCTTAACTAAAACCTCATAATAAAAAACTTTTATGAAGTGGCTTCTTTGAATGGGTCATTTTTGAATCTCACAAGGCTTTGTTCGATAAACAGTGAGGTGCTTAATCAGAAACTGTTATTTTTATCTATGATCAGATATGGTGCATGTCAAAATGGGCGGTCATTAAAAAACCATTGAATCTTTGAGAAAAAAAATTTACCAAGTGTTTCAGAAGGGTTAAAAAAGGCCTCTATTGTTTGTGGTCAATGGCCATTTATGAATTACCTCGATTCAAGATTACGATAACGCAAAGTTCATTCCTTTTTTCCACCTGTCTTGGTTGAATCAATGTTGACTTGGAATCAAGAAATGTTGGCAAGTTACAACCATACCAATTCTATTACATTACTGTATTAAAATAAAATTTCATCACATCTTTGAGACATTTCCTTTTAAGGTTTTATCTTAATCTTAATCTGTGTATGAATTCCCAAGGTTAGGAACCATTTGAATATTTCTTTGTGTATATTCATGCGTTTTAATATATATTTGATTCAATCTAATGTATGGCTTGACCTTGTCAAAACTAAACCTTAAGACGGATCACGGTGCTTTTTAAATCAATTCGAAAAATAAAAAACAGGATTTAAAATCACAGATATCAAATATCTGTCATGAGATTGTCATAGATTTTAGAAAGCGAAAGTTCTGATCAAGTCCTGAAGTCCTATAAAATGATTAATATACATGTACGAATGATATATATCGTGATCACTACACATAGTATCAGAAAGTGTATTGGATTCCGTGTAAGATACACAAAATGTACATTAAATGGGGCGTCCTAATGTTCCTGATGACGAGTGACATTTTGTAAGTGACATGTAGCGTGCAATGATATCCAGTCACGCTAGTTTGGAAACCTATGCACCTGTACCATGGTTCTATGTGTATAAACTAAGGCACAATCGTATAGGCTTCAACAAGGGATAATTACCTGGGATCATTGGGGCTGTCGTAAAAAAACGGCATGTTATGAAAGAGAATTACGCCAAGAAATAAGTACAGTGGTAACACTTGTCTGTTGTAATTGTTGTTGACATCTCTTCATTTAACTGTTACACTGTGGGATTTCAGTGGCCATAGCTAACTGCTAGTTAATCAAAGACTCCCAGAGATATTTCTATACAAAATCTTGTATGGTTTGTATAGAAATAAAAACTATTGATTTAAAATTTACTGGTATGTCTTCTTAAGTACAAGCTTAGTAAGTTTTTTATGCATTGAACCAAAAATGAAAGGAGAACTATTAGGGTACCTTGAAATGAAAAAAATTCAGACAAAAATTACACTTGGTTTCTATTTTGTTCTCTTTAGAATTCGGCCCATATTTAATTTAGCTTGCAAAGATATTTTTTTCTGAATGGTTCAAGTCCACCCAATGCCCCTGAGGTATATACAGGAAAACAACCCAGGCAGAATTATGCTTGGACATCGGCCAGGCATATTTCACAGAAAGAGGTTTTTTTCTAAAGAAAACACAGGTAGCCTCACCCTTCACCCAGTCAGGTGGAAGTTGCAGCTCAACCAGCAGAAATTTCCAAAAACATTTGCAATGCTACTTAAAAGTCATTACCAGTAATAAGTTGGTTAACTTTCTCTTTTGCCTCTGTCACTAAAATACAGTATACCTTAATGGTAAAATTCACTGGTCCTGGGGTTTTATGGTTTGCTTCATTGAGTTCATTAAAGGGCAATATTCTCATCCTCTCTCAGACTTCCACTGTGACAAGCTCTGTCCTTGATTCGGAAGAACAGAAGTTACATGGAAATTCCGTTTATTGCCAATCAGTCACATTTAATTATAAGTTGTGATGATGGCGTTTGATTGCAATGACTGTAATTACAAGAGGTTATCGGTTGAACTCTTGCCTAACCTTGTCAAGTTTATCTCCTGCTTTACGACCACAGAGCTTTAGTTACCCCTGCTGAACAATGGCTGAGGCCTCATCTTCTACTTGTCTAGATTCCAGTTTATGCTGTCTGTAATTATAGGAGTATAAACATGAATTATTCTGTATTCTGTATTCATTTTATGATCCAGCTCTTGAAAGATGAATTTTTCATTATGTAAATTTGATGGCTTTTGGTGTATTAATGTAAAATCTTGGCCTTGCAATAATCATTCATTAAGTAAAAAAATAATATGTGATAAAAACCCCGTCCTCTTTGTGGCTGATAGGAAAATCTTTTGGATCAAGTTCTTTGAGAGAATTCAATACTTATCTTTTTGCCATCATATTGCTATATGACTAGTTTATTTTCTGTTGTGTTTGATTGATTAGTTTGGGAGATGAGATGAAACCAAAGCTAGTTTCAATTGAAACCTTTTCCATCAACCCTATATAAAGAGATGTGGCTGACTAGTTTTAAGTTTAAAGGAGATACTGATTTGTTTCCACTGCTGTGTTACCTATAAATTGCTTCAGTTCAATTGTAATTAACTCTCCAAAATGGCTTGTTATCTGTTCCATATTTGTCACACTAGCCAAGATAAAAATCTTCAAAGCTCAGAAAAGCAAATTAAAAATGTGAATGCACAAAAATTCAATAATTCATACCGTGTACAGTTATATTTCTATTTATCTTTTCAGATTCAGCCAATCAAACAGCGAGATAAATGTCAATCTGGACGACAGTATAGATTTCAGGTGCCCCTTCTATCCTTCTGGCACTTCATCCAGCTCTTATAAATACTACCTAGTGTATATTGTAAGTATACAATAATCCAGTGAATACCCGAGCAATTCATTTGAAGAATAATGCAAAATTAAGAAATCAACGACGCATATTTGGTCTGTGAAAAAGTGATTCAAGAGAGATAACTCTTGCTGTTTTAGGTAACCATGGAAGAATACAGCCAATGCCGACTGGATACCCCAGTCACAGCCACACTCGTAATCAACTGTTCCGAGCCAAACACGGAGCAGTACTTTACCATCCTTATCCGACGCTTCCAGTCTGTCCCAGGGATGATTGACTTCCCGCCAGGAAAATATTATTTCATGAGTAAGAACAAAATATCAATACACTGTATGATATTTATGTACATTACAGTTTTACAACATCATAAGAGAGTATTAATGAAATACAACTGTATCTGGATATGATTTACTTAAATTTTTAATATTTGATTCAATGGTTTAAAATTAACTGTAAAAATCATCGGCTGTAGTTTTAACATTAATGGTGCATAAACTCATATTTGTTTTTACAGCGACTTCCACGGGTTACCTGGAAGGAATCAACAACAAGGAGAATGGAGCATGTCGGTCAAACAACATGAGACTGGTGATGACAGTCCGCACCCCGGAGTCTCAGACCCCGGCCCCCACCCAGGCCCCCCAGAACAGCACAGGGCCGGTACCGACCACAACCACTAGCACCACTACGACCACTACCACTCCTAAACCGGTGACACCATCTCCATCTACTCCCACCCCTACCCCCAGTACTTCCACCATCAAACCATCTACAACTACCATATCAACCAGTAAGTCAGCCTCACTGTGTCACCAAAGTCATTCTGTCTATAAGTTATTTAAAAAATCTTTTATTTATGTAAAATGAAATCAATCTGGTTAATTTAAGGAAATATAAAAATTCAAAATTATATTTTCAGCTACAAAGTTCAAAGAGAAACCAGTGGACCCCAGTAAAGAAAATGTAATAGATGCAACAGGAACTAGCAAGAATACGGGGACTATAAACAGTGCATCAAGGACACTTTGCTTCTCCAAAACTCTGCTCCTAGCATCGTTAATGATTTTTATCTTGCTACTACGATAGCATCTACTTATAATAGTGAATCGGTTCTAACAAAAATAAAATTAGTTTTGCTTCACACAAAAGAGACATTGAAAGTGGAAGATTCTACTAGTGTTGGAAAACTTCAAAAGTGTAGTATTGACTTCTGTTTTACGGAAGAAAGGAATCGGAATTCAGACTTCTCTTGAAGAAGAAGTGCTTCTAAAGCATTTCTACCTATTGGATCTGGTTAGTCATATTGTAAATATTGTCTGCCATTTTTGAGGACACAACAAAATGTGCTCAATCATCAATCATTCCAATGCTGCAATGATCATGTTTCAACTGAAAGATTCACAGAACAATGACATAATTCAGGTGCATCTTTGCCGTGGAAACATTGCAATAATTAAATGATACCATGGTTACGGATCGAGTGACGATGAGTTAATTGTGTTGTCATGAAGATTATGTTTTGCAATATTTAGTCCCCCTGATCTTCCTTGCTGTGATTGTATTGTCTCACCAACAGTTACCATTGGCAACATGTTTCCATAGCAACCATATTTGCCATACATATACTGTGATTTTTTGCTTCAATGCTATGAGCTGGAAATTTAGAAAAGCGTATCTCTGGATCAAAACAGTGCTAGTTATGTGTACTGTATTTAATTTAAACCCAGAATTATTTCAGTTTAATTTGATTATTGTTGGAAATCTAATGTGGTTTGTTAAACCTTGTACATTAGTCCAGATATTTGCTCCAAAATTTGATTTTGTTTTTCTTCTGATTGTCACTGTGGTGTGTGTTCTGTTGAGAATTGTATATACAATGTATATAGAGAGCTATTTACCAAGAGTAATATAGCAAGTGAAGAGATTTCACTCTAAAAGTTTGGAATTATTTAATGTATCATTATGAAGTATGACTGTATATTATTCAAGTGGATTTTGTGAGTTAATGTCTGTGTGTGTGTTTGATTTCAATTCTTTTCCTTTCTTTTTTATGAAAATTATTTTTTAGAAAACAATTACATTGTTCTGTGATACTGAGCTTGATTTTAACTAGGTTTAATTCCAAATCATTTGCATTTGATATGAACAAAAGCTGTTTTTATATAAATTCTTATGCACCATATTCACGAGAATTTTTAACCTGTGGATAAATTGTAATCAATCTGTAAGGATGTATTGTGTGCTTCTCATCATGGGCTATGAAGGAAAGCTGGTTGTGTGATAGTGTGTGACACACATGTGTGATAGTAGGTGTGTGACACATGAGTGATAGTTGGTGTGTGACACATGTTGAAAGGTGTATGTGTGTGTCTGTGTGTGACAAGTTATTTTGCAGTATTAGAAGGCCTGCTTTTCACCATATTTTGATGATGCCCCATCCTGCTGAATTGTCCATCTTCTTCATCATGTCTGACATATCGGTTCATTGTCCTGTGAACTTTCCCAGCAAGCTTTGTAGATATTGGGTGTTTGTTATCTGTCCTGTAAAACTGATCCAGTATTTTTGAACATATTTGGACAAAAAATTTTGTGTTGAAGTTATGACAGTTATTACAAGTGGACTATAATTATAAAATTATTACCTTCATCATCAATGAATTGATTAAAAAAACACATAAGCAATATTCCATAGAATGGGGATTGAAGACTCATCTTGAAAACATTTGTACTTTGTTCAGTGATATGAAATACTATGTTAACAAGAATAACTATTACAAAATGAAATACTTGTAAATGTTAGTTGATTACATCAAATCTTCTCTTGTACAGCTCCAAAAAAGATCATGTGTCATGACCCTTGACCTAAGCTTCATATCACAATTTGGCTTACTGAGTTATTTTAGGATCAGCTGATGAGTATAAACTTGACAGTCTGTCAGACAGTGTATAAGAAAAGTTTGTGATCTACATGTATGTAAAGAGTTGTGTGAAAGAGGAAAGAACCCTGCAATAAAATATCAGATTACAACATTATCACTGTGTCTTCCTTTTATTTTCGGCCTGATAAAAATGCATAGTGGCAACTTGGTGTTTATAAATTGAATATTAGATCACTTCTTTTATTTTAAATTTTAAAAGTCATCATATCTAAAACTCTTCTAATTGTAAATTAACACATAAATCACGGAATGGCTACAAAGCCTACGAGCTGTTGGATTTATGATAGGAATTGTACATCTATTAGACCAAGTCACCAAGAATAGACCCTGTAGGTCGTAATCCCTCAAGATCAAAGGAGTGGAAACAAATTCCAGAAATATACTGAAACCATTTACATGTACATGCATGGGGCAATATAAAAAATGCAAATGCATTAGAAGGATAAACATCAAATTATAGTTTGTTTCAGGGATTTATCTATTCTTTCTCACTTCGACGTAAAATGGATATTTCAAAATTTAATTGAACTCGTCTTTACAAGTTTATTATATTAACATATCTGTCCCACAGTGTCGAGGATTCTGAGTCCCTTCTTAGCCGCGGGACATCTTGAACATTGGGAAAGGCTCACAATAAAATAGTAAGGAGTCGACAGTCTGACTAAAGCCAGCCCCTACTAATTCACTTCACCGAAGTGAATTAGTAGGGGATGGCTTTAGTCAGACTGAAGGAGTCGATGTTGTTTTTTTAATTGTATGATCAAGATTACTTATATAGAGGATGGCATTAGACAATGTATATTCACTTGTACTTGTGTCCTCTGCAATTCATTGTCAAATAAACCTGCAAACTGACCCATTGTTATTACTATTATGAATCAAAGAAGGAGCTGTTGAACACAAACTTGAAACGTTCGATTAAATCCTCATTAAAATAATTACCATGAAAGTCTTCTGATTGGCATATTTTCCAGATTTCATATAAATTGATATACATCTGTACAATAACATTCGGAATATCAACGCACAGCGTATTACGTTTATATTTCGTAGACTTAATTTTTAAAAAGTGTATATATATGGATCGAATGCGAGTTATGAAATATGAATTATGTCGTGCTAACTGAAAAAAAAAAACTTTCTTGAGAAATTTTATTCAAATTATACTGATGTATTTATTTTTCTTTTGATCGTTTTTCAATAAAAAAGTTATGTATTTCGAAGAAGTATATATATATATATATATGAATGTATGATAAAATGATAGGCATTAAATATATACATGTATTAGATATGCAGTCTAAACCAATGGTTTATCAATGCCATTTCTAATTTGGCTTGAGATCACCCCATATGCTTTACAACGATAATTCATAATGCAATTAATTAAAGTAATGACAACCTGCATTGTTTGAGTTTTTAAACCCATTTGAAAGCATGACTTCAGTCCGCAAAGGGAGATCACTTTCTATCCTGTTAAACCATAAAGCTAACCTTTCCAAATACCAATTAATAGGTATGTGAAAGTGTCAATTTCGATCGGATCTCCGATTAAATATTTTATTGATACCAATTATATATACATACAAATGTAGGTGTATAAGTACAATGCATATTCTATATATACATATATATTTATAAATGCATTAATTTCATGTAATCCACGCTCACCTCTTGAATGAAATAATATACAATACATGTAATTATATATTTTCTTGTAATGTTGCGGAAGTTTTCTCTCATGTTTGAATTAATTAAGTTACATAATTTCAAAAGTATTTACGGATGACAACACATCGCCATGTGAAAGACCTCTATCTTCAGTGTATGTGTACAATTATTTCAGTTAACATATCTAAAGTTTCGGATTGGTTTTTATCAAAATATGAAGATCATTACTTTCTAAAACTTCTGCATGTATTAAGAAATTAATAATTATTTTTTTTGTGGTTTTTCCAGGGACGTAAGTGTTATATAAGTTATATTTGTAATTCTCTGGCTTTTCACACAGGAATACTTTTCTAATTTATCATAAAACACTGCTTCAGCTCTCCGCTGAATTTAGAGTTAAATTCATCCCTCCGAACTTTTCAGTATAAATTAAGCTGAACAAGAGCTTTCAGATTTGACTTATTATATTAACATATATAAACTACGTCGATTTTGTCCTTAAAAACGCATTTTTAAATATTTTTTGTTGAAAGTAAAGATAAATGTAGTTTTGAAACATATAGGTTATATTTAAATAAATAAAAGGAGATAAATGAAAGCACATCAGTCAAATATATATAAACATATCAAGTTGATATTATAAACCAAAGTATAGTTCTTTATCAATTCTATTATCTATCTGCAGTCTATTTCGTCAGCAGTTGGCACTGACCAATTCATGTCTTTAATTATGTTTACATACTTTTTGCGCAAGATATAAAATATCGCACCTGCTGACCGTTAAACGACAATTCAATGTGCGACATAACAAAACTTTTCAATCATTTGTAAAAGGTTGTTTCATTGGCTGAATAGAATGTTATTATACCCAATGAAATAATTCGTAATGAACACGACAAACGTTTTAGGATAAATTACTTCCGGTTTCATTTTGTAGACGGAAACTCCCTTGCAGATACACAACTTTTCAAAAAACGCAAATTCTGTCCTCAAAATGACAAGTTTTATATGGAATGTTAAAAATGGACAAATCAATGATGTACAGAAGTTTGTAGAAGAGCAGGTACTGAGTTTTTTAAATATTTTTTTGTGAAATGAACTGTAAACTGTAAAAACATGAATCACATTTCAACGTTACTGCAGTAGCATGTTCATATTCGTACATTTTTTTTCTTATAAGAACAAATTAATGCCAAAATATCACAAAGGTTTGATAAGACTACTGATTGTTGGTCTGCAAGTAATGAGTAATACAGTATATTTTTAACGTAAACAAGTGTAACGGGATGGGAGAAATAATGACGGACCAGATTCGAACCCGAGCCTCCAGAATCTCTAATCAGGTGCTCTACTAACTGAGCTTCATGTATCTGGCGCTGGTATTCGAATCACGGTCTGGTCCGTCATTATTTCTCCCATCCCTGTTACAGGAGTATGCGCACAATTTGCAATCAGACATAAATAAAATAATCATCATTTCACCTGGTAATAGTAGATTTAAGCACTGAAAAATGAATATTAAGATAGTCAGTAATCTAAAGAAATATATGTACGTAGATTTAGTATGTGATTTTTACAACCCTTTCATTTAATGGGGTATAAACTTCAACATGTTATTGTAAGACTTGCAAATAGAAAAACTTGATTTTGAGTTTTTGACTTGGTTTTACAATTGACTGCAATCTTAAATTTCAATCTTATTACAGCAAAATAATCAAGTATTATTCAGGTCAAAATTTGTTATGTATATATCTTATTCTTGGTCATCAGTATTCTTTCGTATTTTAAATGTCGTTAATTTTTTTTAGGGTGTGGAGGTAGTAAACCAAGAAGTTGAAGGTCGCTATCCTCTTCATTTTGCAGCCGATTATGGGCAGGCACAAGTCATCGAATATCTTGTCAGCAAAGGAGCTAAAATTAATGTAAGAAAGCTATGCAGTATTTCAATATTATGGCTGTTGGTTACATGCCATTGTTGCTTCCACTGAGATATGAAATTCTAAGTTTGTTATGATTGGAATCACCCTTACTTGACACTGAAGGTTAATTTCAGCACCAATGGCTTTTAGTAGACCAAAAATTCTTGGCTTGCTAAGATGCATTAAAAGATAATATTCCCTCTTTAGGAGTTGAGAAACTTATATCTTGAAATCACAAGGAGTAAAACAGAACTGATACTGTATTAAGCAGTATTATTATCATTATCATGTTGCACTTTGTAATTACTTTAAAATTAGTATAAATGCATCCTCTAATTTTATGATGAAATGATTTTGATTTGCAGCAAACAGACAAACACAACATAACCCCTTTGCTGGCAGCTGTTTGGGAGGGGCATACATCCAGTGTAGAAGTATTATTAAAACTAGTAAGTACTATAAATGTCACAGGGTGATTTATTCATTGATCCAATATTTATTTTAATATATCGATATATAATGTACTAATTCATATATCATTTTCATCATCATCTATAAACATAGTGAATTACAGATCACTGGAATTTACTACGTTTCCACATACATTTCATTCATATTCATGGTGTTTTACGTTCATTGGTTGAGTTTGGAGTGTGAAAGGTCAAAGGTGTTTGGGTCATGTAAGAGTTGTATGATTGGTTGTTATTTTAGAAATAGTAGTGAATGAGTGGTTTTACAAGTTTTACACTTAAGTGCACATGCTTGGCGCTAAATCCTCAAACTAATACACTTCACCCCCAGACAGCCGAGAGAAAGGAAGAGTCTATCTCCTTCTCCATATATCATCTATTTTATAATAGTGATATAAAACATCTGTCATTTCGATCACCATAAATTCTATACATTGAAAAATATATAATTTCCACGAACCCAACAGCTGAGTTGTTTATTCATTCGACAACAACGATTACCATCTAAATTGCGGCTGTGACATAACCATACAGCTGATAATCAGTATATCAACCACACCAGTAACTGTATTTTTAGTTACTTCTGTTCTTTTTAACTCAATCTCTACAGTTGCATTTATAACGACTTCTCCTTGTCCTTCTGTTCTTCAATAATTCAATAATTTTTGGCATTATAAACTGATGATTACTCCGGTTTTAATGGCAAAGTATACAAATGTACATGTTTTTGTCAAACTCTTTGTCTTTCCCCATGTAATTCACAAGCTAGTTCTCAAAAAGCTTTAGTTAGATTGGAATGAAATAATAAAGAATCACTTCTAAGTATTGTCATGTATATGTATTTGGTTTATTTACAAATTAAAATAGATGCACATTGTATATATATATAGTTCCTTGATTAAATTCAATTGATTTAATCCATTTTTAAATCCTTTAAGTACATGTAGATTGTAGATAAGTCCATAACATGTAGATGTTTTCCTTATTAAACTTAAAATGAATTGATACCAAGTAATCCTAAGTAGATAAATGAGTGATGGAATTGATCATTTGGACCTATGAGGAAGTTTGAATATGTATCACTCCTCTAAATAAGACCATTTGTATCAGTACCGGT
>WFKH01011801.1:54682008-54694568 GCA_016163765.1 Magallana hongkongensis | reverse complement strand
TCGGATGCTGAAGGAGGTTAAGGTTTTTGGAGCTGGTTAAAGTTTTTGGAGCAGGTGCCCTCTGATGATTATATCTTAGTTATTACTGGTCCTAACTTCACCAAACTTGCATGGATGGTGCATCTTATGATACTGATGCACCTGATGCTGAATCTGAGCCATTGGTTTCGGATGATGAATAAGGTTTAGTTTTTTGGAACAGGTCACATGTTTAATAGATAATAGTACTATTTCAAACTTGCATAGTTGATTTAACTTTAATATAAATGAATCGCAGAGGTAGCTTCGGATGCAGAGCCTGATCTCCATTATCAAGGATGCTAAAAAATATATCTTAGTTATTACTGGTCCTAACTTCAACAAACTTGCATGGATAGTGCGTCTTATGATACTGATGTACCTGACGGGCATTGATGCTGAATCTGAGCCATAGGTTTCGGATGCTGGAGGAGGTTAAGGTTTTTAGAGCTGGTTAAAGTTTTTGGAGCAGGTGCCCTCTGATGATTATATCTTAGTTATTATTGGTCCTAACTTCACAAAACTTGCTTGGATGATGTATCCTAGATACTGATGCACCTGACAGGCTTGAATGCTGAATCTGAGCCATAGGTTTCGGATGCTGGATGAGGTTTAGTTGTTGGAACAGGTCACATGTTTTATAGATATTAGTACTATTTCAAACTTGCATAATTGATTTAAATATCATATAAATGAATTGCAGAGGTAGCTTCAGATGCCAAGCCTGATCTCCATTATCAAGGATGCTAAAAAAATCTCCTACCTCACTTAAACCTGCTTGATAGATGTGTTTGTTGTTAAATGATATAACATGATTCCTATGATATAGTATTACATGTATATGATATGATACACTATTGTTTTATATGATACAATATTATATCATATTGTAAAAAGATATATGGTACGATATGATATTGTATCAATTTTTTTGTACATTATGATATGATATTATGTCATGTAATTGTTATGTATAGTGTTGTATATTATGATACAATATTGTATAATATGATATCACATTATATATTTAATATTTTATGACATGATATTGTTTCATATGATATTGCAATATGTAATATTGTATCATATGATACGATATTGTATAATATATAATATCGTATAATATGATATTGTATAATATGATATTTTGTTTATAATATATATTATTATATCACATGAATTGTATTATATGATATTGTATAATATGATATTGTATAATATGATATTGTATTATATAATATATTTACTATATCACATGATATTTTATCATATGATATGATGCAATGTTGTATCAAATCATATGATGCAATATCATATTATGTATCAAATATGATACAATATCATACAATACAATATCATACTATATTATACAATAAAATATCATGTTACAATATTGTGATGTTTTATGTGATATGATATTGTATCATGTAATACTATATTGTATCATATATTGTATAATGATATTGTATTATGTGATCAAATACAATAATGTATGACACGATACAATGTCATATTATATGTTACAATATTATATTGCATAATTATTTATTACAGTATTATATTGTATTATATGATACTATATTGTAAGTATCATAGGATGCAATATCGTATAATTAATTATTCTATTGATAAACATTGTATCTTATAATACTGTATGAAATGAGCATATGATTTTCATACAATTTTTTAAACATATGTCATACGATATTGTGTCAAAACAGTTTCCATGAATATCCAAGATCATCAACTATGATTTTCATATCATATGATAAAGGTGGTCTCATAAAGGTGATGCCTCATAAAGGTGATGTCTCGTCTCGGTGAGCTTTGTAATCTGTGATTACCTATGTTTAAAAGCTGTGTTTCAGTGTCTGTAAGCAATGCAGAAAATATAGTGCCCATGACTATTTTAATGACTTCTCTGGTTTACTAATTTTTTGGAGACAGTGGCAGAGACATTGATTTTATGTAAAATAAGATTTTTATTTATGACTTATGAATTAACATTAGGAATACAGCATTTATTTTTCTATATTGCGCTTACTTTAACTTTTCTATAAACTTTTTGACAATATATACTATATACATGTATAAGGGGGAACTTCTGTCTGTTAACCTTATAGGTGAAGGTCAGAGACAATTGCCCTGTAAAGTTCAAGGTCAGATGTATCATAATGGTTAGATTGCTTGGTTACCATTAATGGCAATGCTTGCCTTGGAGGGTTGAACAAATAATTTTTTGGTTTAATCAGTTTGATTTAAAAAAGTATATTTGATGAAAAAACTTATGTCCAGAAAATTAACAAAACATTCCTATAAATTTAGCTAGCAATGTAACTAGTTGGACATGCTCTTGAAGTTGAGTTGCCGAGTAGGAGTCGTGTTAATTCTAACATTGCTGTGGATTGATAGTTTACATTTTTTCCACAGGGTGCTGACAAATCCGTCAAATCTCCCGACGGACAATCTCTAGTGGACTGTGCAGAAAAAGAGGATGTGAAAGCGCTTCTGAAGTGAACAGTCGCATTAGGATAACCGATGTACGAGTTCTCTGTGTAGCTGCAGTGTGGCAAAAAAGGATATCATGTATTGTACAAATGACATTTACTACACCGTTTTACTTTATATTTAATTATATTAAAATTATTTGTACCAGTACATCAGTTGATAAAATGCATAGGCACAGTTTGTGATTTGCAGGTTATTTTGCAAGATAGATGTATACATGTAGTATTATTTTTTTTTTCATAAGTTCATTACAAACATCAAACTTTTTTTTTGAAAATTTGAATTCATAACTACAGGAGTTTGTCTATTTAATTTTAAAAGAAATTCTATAGGCGATCAAAAATTTAATTTTCAGCTAAAGGATTGTTGTTTTGTGCGTCATTAATTGATTGTTATTTATTCTTTGAGGCATTCATCTCTCTTTTGTGTCAGGGATATTTCCTTTTATGTCATGGAATTGTTATTAATAATTATATTCATTAAAGAGTTGGAAATTATGTTAGTACAAGATGGTGCAATACAAAGGCTTTTATGTTATGCCATAAAATATTTGATGTAAAACTTATATTTCTGTGAACAAATTTGTTGTTAAACTTGTAAATCAATCTAAAGAAGATGCACATCAATCCCAATTTGATAATTGGAAAATGTTCAAATTTGCAGGATTGTTTTTAAGTATATTGAAACTATAAATAAAACCAGCAAGATTCACTTGAAGATAGCATTATAAGTACTTAAGAACAAGGGAGTTTCCCTTTGTTTTCGTTCTACAGAGTTTGTTATTAAAAGAACAAAATAGATATTTATTTTGGGGTTTTTAAAGTGGCTGTGTTATATTTGCTTACATGTTATGAAGTCACATTCTTGATGAATGGTTTATACAATCACTTGCATGCAAATAAAATACACAAATTTACAGATTTAATTATAATAATTTTTTTATTTATTGTACTCCACTCCTCTTTACATGACTATTTTAGAATGTTGGCATAATACGATGTTGGTTTTGTTCCAACAGAATATTTGGACTTGTTCAATTTCCTCATGGAAATACATGAGTAAACTTTAGATGATTAAAATAAATTCAGAGGAACCTTAACCTTAACTCTCTCCATGCCATGAGGCACATAAGGCATGGACATTTGCTTTCCACATGTTGCGGTCTGAAACAGTCTCATAAGTTGATAGGAAACCAGATACAATCGAACACAAGTGTTTCAAACAAGCTGGATTCTAAGAAATTTAAAATTTGTCCAATTAAAAAAAAGGGTATAATTATGCATAAATTTAGTTCATAATACATCATTATGAACAGATTGATGTTCAAGATTCACAAGTTTGACTGTACTTGTATCAGTATGTAGCTCTGAGGTATTATCCCAAAGGAGGGATAGAGGCCTATGGGCCAAATTGCTCACCCATATTACTGATTTTGATATTGGAAAACATTCCTCTGCATTTATGAGTTTTAAGTCCAATAATTCATCACATGACAGTATTTTCCACATTTCCCCCAGTAAATACTTTGCACTAGCCCTATTATTGATTTGATGGTCACAGTTGAACAAATTTAAATGTACACTACATCAGGGTGCTTGCATGAGAAGTGTTATAAATTCTTGAGAAAAGTTTAAAATATTTTACTTGTGCAGAATTTGCATGTCTCTCATTTTTTAGCCAGGGGGTCACAGTTTGATAAATTAGAATCTAAATTGTACAAATATTTCTCATATTGTACCACTGTAGTTTTTTAAGGAAAAGGATTACCATTTTGAACTTTGCACCTCTCCTATGACCCATTTTTGTTCCTCAGATTATAGATTGAACCTTCAAATTAACACTTTATCAGGATACTTGCAAAGTAGTATCACATATTCTAGCAGTGTAGGTTTTGAAATTTTTAATAAGACTTCAACAATCCTTTAACTGAAAGTAAAATCCTCTTTCACCTAGTGAAGCTTTTAAACAAGTTTGGATGAAATTGGTCCAGTGGTTCCAGAGTAGAAGATGAAAACTGTGAACAGTTAATGCTGCAGTCTACTGTAACTCAGGTAAGCTAATATCAATGTACCTACAAAAGCTTCTTTTCTATACTTTATGATGATATGCAATAAAAACATCTCTAACAAAGAAACCTGTAAGCGTGGCAATCATTTCTTAAACATAACTTAAACTTTCACAAAAAAGTCAAATGCAACTTTTCTATCAAGTTGTTTATATAATATATACAGTATGAAAATACACAAATATAATAATTTTTATAATAATTTGTATTTATGTAAGAATGCAAACACATTGTATGTGTCAACACTGGAGCACTAGCAGTATAGCACCTAAATCAAACAAGACGGAAATGTCTTATAATTTTTTCATGTTAGAATGACCTACTGTGGAATCATCATTGTTCGTGGGGGACAAATGTTAGTGGCTTTCGTGGGAAACCCTTGTCCATGAATTTACATCCCCATGAAGGCATACACAAGTATTTGTTTAATATTTATTAAAATTATCCCAAACTTGCTACCAATGAAATTACGTCCCTATGAACCAGGAAAATTTTGGCTACCCACGAACATTAACCCCCACAAATAAAAATGATTCCACAGTATTTAAACATTAAATTTGGCATGATCTTTACCCTTACTGGTGCTATGTTTAATAAAAAAGATCACATAAATTAAAATTGCAGGGCAGAGTAAGTGGCCTTTCCTTATGAAATAAACATTACTTTCATTAACCTCCCAACACTTGCTACACAAAACTTTATTTTTGTGTGTCATTTTTCATTTAAGAAATTGAGCAATAATTATAAAGAATTTATTTGCATAGGTCAAACCCATAAACCACACATATAATATTCACTCCAAAAATGGTTACAATTATATATAAGTGAATATAAAACATGTAATATTTTCAAAGCATAAATCCATGCATGCATCTGTTTTTAAAAAGCCATGCTACTTTTAATTTGTTATCTCATTACACTTTATAATTACAAAGAGTAAACGTACCATTAACAATTACACAATAACAAAATATAAACGTTCAAGTACGTACATTCAAAATAGATCAGTGAAGTTTAATGATGCAAAACTTATTTTCTTTTATGCACATATCATTCATCAACAATTGAAATGGATAACACATAGAAATATTTAGAAGAATTAGTTATGTTACCCTAGGCTAAGATGGTTAAGGTTTCTTCCTATTTCCTCATTGTTAATACACATACAGATACATATGAAGATGTTTCCTGTTAACTTTTAAGTTAACATTCTTGCACATAAAGAAGAAATGCGATGTAAAATTCCATAAAAATGGCTACAACTTGCCTGTATTGGACCATAATGATTGTTATGTGGCTGCATGAAGCCATGTACTTGATGCACACATTTCTGAAATTTGAAATGCACCAAAGTGTGTGTACAAGAATATTCTAATAAAAGTAAATAAACACTTTATAGAACATCTAAAAAAGAATTGTGAAACACATGGATCAATAGGAATCAAACAAATAAATACTGGTACATAACTTCCAAAAAATCTCTGGAAATTGTCAATTCATGTGTTATATTTAACAATAGCAATCTTCCCACTCTCTTCACTAGGTCATGTATATTGCACCAATTTTGCCATTAACACATTTCATCCACCATATTGGTCTACCATAGTTACACACCACAATGATATTAAAGCACTTCATGTTTGTCTTAAAAATAAAAAAAATCCCTAAAATTGATCAACAATTGCTGAGGAACTTCAAAATACACAAAAAAAAGAAGAAAAAAAAGAGAGCAAACAAAGGTTGTATGTATGATTTGCATGTGTGACCATGAGACATGTATATTTGGCTTAATGTCATCAATAAAAAATTGTGAAAATCAACAATTCAAATCCATTATGATCTAATACAAATTCATAAAATTATCTATCTAATGAAATGCATTCCAAGGATTGTGTGCATAAATGTGAGAATTATATCGAAATAAAACAGGTCAATATAAAAATTAATTCCCTGCAATTAACATGTCTGTGTTGTATAGTGTATATCATCAAAAAGTCATTATATACATGTACAGAAGTATTAAAGTAACCAGACAGATATTGTACTAACAAGCAGAAATAGAAATATAGGGTTAAATTAAGCAAGCAAATACAAATAAACCAGATCACCATCACTGTAGACTAATTAGAGTGATTAACACAATACATTGGACAATCACTGCAGACTAATTAGAGTGATTAACACATGTACTATCCAGGATTAAGGACATTTTATACAGTACAATAAAGGCTTTTTAATATTCAAAATAAAACAAAAAGAACATGTATAAATATGGCATTTTCTCTAACAGTGCATATAAATGTATCACCAACACTAAGGCTTAAGCCATCATATTTTTACTCCTTCATTGGAATCCTATACAATAAAGTCATGGAGTGCATAAACTGCCCTCTGTGATCAACACAGCAGTGTAACATTGTCAATGGTTTGACCATGAATTGGACAGCCCTGAGACACAGTTTGATGATGAGATAGTGTTTATTCTGGTTTACCTACAGTAAATCCCGCTTCTCCCAAAGCCTTCTCTAGCCGAATGTAAACCTCTGGATCCTCTATTGAGGCTGGTATCTACAGAACACAACACAATTACGATAAGATCATAATCTAAAGTCTTTATTTCATAAAGATCAATTGACATAAGCAAAATATTAAATCAATTCAAATAAGCCTGATTGCAGTTTTTCTTTCACATATGTATGTTTATTTTGTGTTAATGAAAAAGGATACAAAAGATCAGCAATGTTTACAATTCATGAGATAAGTAAAAGAAATATGAGGCCTGTTTGGCAGAATGGAAGCACGTATGAACCTCTGTGTACCTGTAATAGGGATAGAGTATTATGGTGAATGTCCACTCTGCTGAACAGGACCATGGTTAGTTTAATTAGTAACCAAAAAATACATGTTTTCCATTCAGAGTATTGCAATACTTTACCACAGAGAGTTGCTGTAGGTTTGTTAGTCATAGAAAACAATAATTACACATGCACAAAAGCAAGAAAACAGAATATACAAGGAAACCCAAATCAAATACAAACCAATTGCAAGCATTTTACTATAACAAGAAATCAAGCTTTAGAATATACTTTAAAAATGCAACAAATTCTTCAAAAATTGCAAGTTATAAGAAACAACTACACATGTGTAAGTTTGTGGTGAATGTCAGTATTAATCAGTATGGTGCTGTAAACCAAGTTTTATATGTGTCATTTTTTTAAATTTGCATACATCCTTTTCAAACTGATCCAAAATAATTGATTTTAGTGAACAAGCAATCATTTCATTTATTGCAAACAGAACAAAAAATGTATCCCTGCTTAGGTTGCTTGCAAACCTCATGGATATTTATTGACACATATAATACCTGGTT
The DNA here is from genome assembly GCA_016163765.1 of Magallana hongkongensis. Lineage (NCBI taxonomy): Eukaryota > Metazoa > Mollusca > Bivalvia > Ostreida > Ostreidae > Magallana > Magallana hongkongensis. The sequence continues at coordinate 54,686,607 of WFKH01011801.1, read as the reverse complement.
TTCAGCATATCATGCCACAGAAACCATATAATTATACATGAAACTACATAAATAAAATAAAAATGCATATACATGTATTATGGCCAGGTACTGTACATATGTGTTAGCAATGAAAAATCAAGTCAGTGGTCATTTTACATCAACATTGCTGAGTGTGCTAAGAAGATTTAAGTTAATCAGATTGTGGCTTTAAAAAAGGTTTTTTCTTAAGCATACATTCATGTTCATTTGAATTGTTTCAACAAAATGACATTTATGCATAAAACAAACATGAATACCTGAGGCTCAGAAATCTTAAACCATACATCAACTTGCTCAGCAAACAGATAAAAGCATCAAGAAGCTGTCATATTAATTAAACAAAAGCAATTTTAAACTGTTATACGAGAGAAATGCTTTATTACTGTTTGGCATAACCAATCTGTTGTAAAGAGTCCCTGATGTGTGGGTAAACTGAAGCATCCTCTATTGTCACTGGAATCTACAACAGAGTTTACAGTCAGTAGGAATGGCATGTAATTTACATGTAAAAGACAAATTACTAGTAATTGGAATAATCATCACAGGTTCTCACTGGAATCTTTAAGTAAACACAGAATCAATAGTCAGTGGACAAGGTTACTGAAATAGAGCTTAAAGGCAAACAACAATTCAAGTGGAATTTCCATTAAAATCTTGAATTAACAATACAGGATCATTACTGATAATCACTGGAATCTACAACTGTTACAGAGAATGAATAGTCAGTGGAATCTTCAACACAGAATTCATAGTTGCTTAAATCTACAACACAGAGTTAATAATAACTGAATCTACAACACAGAATAGTCAGTGGAGTCTAAAACATAGAGTAAATAGTCAATGGAATCTACAACACAGAATAGTCAGTGGATCTACAACACAGAGTTAATAGACTCTTGAATCTATGACTAAGAATTAATAATCACTTGAATCTACAACTCAGTTACTAGTCATTGGAGTTTACAACACAGAATTTATAGTCACTTTCACCTACAAAACAGAATTAATAGTCTCTAGAATCTAAAACACAGATTTCGCCTCTTTCATCCATGTTGTCAGCATGCGAATTTAAGACTGAGGGAATTCCTATGTCTCATATTATCTCTCTTAAAACTCAACTGTGTCTGAGTGAATTCAAGACGGGGCGAAACTGTTTCCAAGTGTAGAAGGGTGAAAATTATACGTGGCAAAAATAGCCTTGTATACAGTAGATGTCTCTGTATATTTTTTAAAAGTCTAAAATCTATATCAACAAGAGATGTTTTCGAAACACTTACATGTATGCCCCCCCCCTCCCTTGGACATACATTATAGGGTGAGCAAGCCTTTATTATGGGCAGTATAATATACATGGAAATGAAATTGAAATGAAATGAAATGAAATGAAAAGTGTTAGAATTATAGGTTGCACAAATCTTCTACATCACATCTTTGGCAAAAACATGTTTTTCATGATATATCAGTTATTAATTTGTTCAACCTTTGCAAAGATAAAGAAAGCAAATAATTGGAATTTTTCTAAGTCCAAGGGCATAACTTTGTCAAAAATTGCTGGATCATACCCAAAACATAACTTGACCTAGATATTCTTATAGATATGATAAATCTGTATACCAAATTTCATCTCAGTATGTGCAACCTCTGCAAAGAAAATAAACGGAAACTGCAAATAATTGGAATTTTCCAAGTCCAAGGAGCATAACTCTGTCAAAAGTTGCTTGATCGTACCCAAAACCAAACTTGACCTAGATATTCTTATGATAAATCTGTATAGTAGCTTCCTATCATATCGCGGGTTCTATGGTATCGCGGTATTTCTGATTACGTATTGTAGCACACGCTGAAATTGACATTTGACGGCGGGATATTTTTAGACATAGTAAACAGAGACACGCTGAACATCATTGAGGTATATAATAGAGGAGATTCACAATAACGTTAGTTTCTGGAAATATATGCATATTAATAAATTTTTTAACAAATTAATTTAACTACCGCGATATCATAGGACCGGCTCATATATTAAATTTCATTTCTGTATGAGCAACCTCTGTGAAGAAAATGAACGGAAACTGAAAATAATTGGAATTTTTTCTAAGTCCAAGGGGCATAACTCTGTCAAAAATTGCTGGATCGTATCCAAAACTAAACTTGACCTAGAATTTCTTATGATAAATCTGTATATTAAATTTCATTTCAGTATGTGCAACCTCCGCGAAGAAAATGAATGGAAACTGTTGGTGGACCGACCAACAGAAAGACAGACAGATGGACAGCAGCAAAGCAATATGCCCTCCCTCTTCGATTTACCCAGGTTGTATTTCATACACCCTGAGGCTGAAGGCTGAAGGGTGTATGGAATACAACCTGGGGTAAATCCCATACACCCTTGATTTGACCTGGATAATGAATTTATTTCCTATGTAAACCAAATAAATCTGTTTCCCATGTCCAATCAAGAGTGAAATACACTTTCAAGATATACCATTTACCACATTTAATGGATTGTGATGTCACATTTATGCATTTTGATATCACGTTATTTACCTCCGGCTCAAGTCAGGTGTACAGAAATTACACCCAGCTTATTAGCCAATCAAATCTCATGTTACAAGCTACATAGGAAATAATAAAATTTACAACGTGTGATTACGAAACACTCTTTTTCTATTACAAATAATAGTAATCTACTAAAAAGAAAAATAGCCTCTGAAATTTAAAACACAGAAAGACTGCTGGTTGTTACTGGAATCTACAATACAGAATTAATAGTCACTAAACCTTACAAGGCACAATCAATAACTAGCATGATTGAATCTAAAACAAAGATTAAATAGTCGCTGAAAATGATCAATGAATTAATAGCTCAGAGTTCAAAGTCACTGAAAGCTACCAGTACATTTACTGCAACTTCAAAATTACAGTGGTGTTTGTAATTTACAACTGGTCACTTACATAGTCGTTGTGTATATACATGTATGTCTCTAACTACCGGTAAATATTCAATAAGATTATCATTTGTTTGTCCAGTAACAAACTGTTTATTAAAGTTCATTAATTATGACATTTATTTAAATCCTAGAACAGATCACATTGATCGCCTACTTGATCCTAACCATAATCCATGATACCCGGTACTCACTTTGAATGGCTGTCCAGCTGCCATAAGGGCTACAGTGTTACGTGCAATTTTCCCTGCCCGAGTTTTCGGGAGCTTCGGGACAATGACGGCTAGCTTAAACGCTGCCACTGGTCCAATCTCCTTCCTCACAACATCTCTAACGTGGTTCAAAACCTCCTCAGCTGACTTAGAGACACCTGTTCAAAACATGACAAGAAATGACAGACCTGTGGGCAACATTACCAGGGTACTCAACTGAACTAGTGAATGAAATTAATTATAATATGCATGTACATGTAGTTTTGAAGAAAACGTGAAATTGCAAATGTAGAAAACTATGATGCTTTGTTCAAAATCATATAGATATATAAAAGATACAGACACTTCATTAGATTAGATAAGTTTAAAACGTGATAAAAGCCACAGCAACCTAAAGGCAATGAAAAAGATTTTTTTTAAATTTAATGTAGCCTGAATTAAATATTGTCAGTGAATAATTGTAGTTCCCTACCGTGCTTTAGGACACACAGCCCCAGGGGTATCTGGCCTTTGAGGGTGTCAGGGATTCCTACCACTGCAACTTCAGCTATATCCTCACTGGTCATGATTGCCTACATGAAAACAAAAGAAAGCATTGCCTTCTGTATTCAACAAAAGTACGTGTCCATTGCAATCCTTTAAACTACTTAAGAGTCATCAATTCTTGTGGTAACCATGACTCAAGTTTGTTGACTTTGTATGTATTCCTAAAAAAGCGCTTAAAATCTGGCAATCCATGAAAATTAACCCAAACAAGTATAAATGATTCCACAGTATACTGAAGACTTTATGCATGTCATACATGTCAAATAGATAAAAAAATTATTCTTTATGATGCAGAATCAGACATTTGTGGTGTTCCTAGGGGCAGCCTTCCCCTGACTGTCACAGCCTTACCTCTTCGATGGCTCCTGTGGAGAGTCTGTGTCCCGCCACATTGATGACATCATCACTCCTTGCCATGACATACACATAGCCATCATTGTCCTTAAAGCCAGCATCCATAGTGTCATAGTACCCCTATAGTCATAAACGAAGTAACATTACAGTCAGAAGCATAGTACCCCTACAGAGGGAAAACAGAAAGAATCATGGTAATACAAATGTCAGAAACAATGTTCCACTACAGTCAAAAAACAAAGTACCCCTGCAGTCAGAAACATACAGTAGTACCATACAGTCAGAAACATAGTACATCTACAGTTAGAAACATTGTACCATACAGCCAGAAACATAGTACATCTACAGTTAGAAACATTGTACCATACAGTCAGAAACATAGTACATCTACAGTTAGAAACATATGGTAGTAACACTACAGTCAGAAACATAGTTCATTTACAGTCAGAAACATGATGCCCCTTCAGACACATAGTACATCTATGGTCAGAAACATAGTACATCTACAGTTAGAAACA
>WFKH01011801.1:54623645-54681998 GCA_016163765.1 Magallana hongkongensis | reverse complement strand
ATAGTACATCTATGGTCAGAAACATAGTACATCTACAGTTAGAAACACGATGCCCCTTCAGACACATAGTACATCTATGGTCAGAAACATAGTTCATCTACAGTTAGAAACATACTGCATCTACAGTCAGAAACATAGTGCCCCTACAGTTAAAAACATAGTAAAACTACAGTTAGAAACATAGTACCATTCAAGCAGAAAGAACCAAAGTAACACTACAATCAAAACTACAGTACCCCTATAGTTAGAAACAAAGTACTCCTACTGTCAGAAACATAGTAACACTACAGCCAGAAACAAAGTACTCCTATAGTCAGAAACAACGTACTCCCATAGTCAGAAACATAGTACCCCTACGGTAAGAAACAAAGTACTCCTACAGCCAGAAACATAAAACCCCTACAGTCAGAAACAAAGTACTCCTATAGTTAGAAACAAAGTACTCCTACAGTTAGAAACAAAGTATTCCTATAGTCAGAAACATAGTAACAGTACAGTCTAAAAGAGACATAGTACCTTAAGAAAACTGGTTCCCCTACTGTCAGAAAGATACAAACCATAGTAACACAACAGTCAGAAACATACAAATCACCAAAAGGAAGAATTCACTGTGATAAAGTAGTTTGACTGCGAGTATTTCATTGACTTGTCTACAGTGATATGTACAGGTACATGTAATTTAGGTAGCAACATACTGGTTTGGTTTCAAAATACGTTTTCCTGAATCTGTCTTCATTCTTCCAAAGAGTAGAAAAGGCACCTGGTGGCAAAGGAAGCCTGCAAACATATTCATTGTACACATAGACTAGCAGATTGTCAAATCAATTTTTGTACATCAAATAACAAGTACAAATATACACAGTTTTTGTTCCTTTTTCAAATATAAAAATCATTCTTAAAACCTGTAAAATTATCAAATCCAAATATTTGAAACAAGTATGCAAAGAGTTTTATACAATCAACAACAACTCAACTGTATTAAATGAGAGTACAACTGTTTTAAAAATACATGTACATGTATCACTTAAGGGGTTGATTCTCAATATACATGTAAGTTACCCCTAAATCCATAAAAAAAGGATTAAATTCTACTTCTTGTACATGTGTCTTTTTAAGTTTCCTATAAATTCAAAGATTTGCTAACTTCTCTCTCAGTAATCCAGAACATATATGTCTAACCAGTGTGTTGAAAGTGCCCAAACCAAAGTAGACTTTGCCATCCGAAGACATACATTAATAAACAGTTATACTTCTATCATAGTATAGATAGACATTATCTATCAAGTGAAAAGACTTCAAACCTACTTGACTACAATGTCTCCCAGCTCATTAGGAGCTGCCTGGGTCAGATCCTTCTTCAACACTTGAACTGTAAACAAGAGGTCCATAATGTAAATGTACTGATACATCCGGAGAGAGAGAGAGAGAGAGAGAGAGAGAGAGAGAGAGAGAGAGAGAGAGAGAGAGAGAGACTGACTCACCGTTCCAGCCCGGCACGGGTTTCCCAGCAGCCCCTGATGGAGGAAGGAGAGACATGTTGAGTCCTGCACATGTAGCACTGATAGCCCAGCCCGTCTCTGTAAGTATACCTTACTGTCAGGGTCTTTCTACTTCAACAATTAAATCAATTGCATCCAGGGTACATGTAGGTACCCAAGCACACTACTCTGGACAAAAGCCTGTCTCATCCAGTGACCTCCTTTTTTATATTATGTAGCACTGAATTCAATAATCTAAAGATACAGAGATTATGAAATGTGAAGCCCATTTTAAGCTTGAGCTTGGTTTACCTGTTTGCCACCAGTTGTCTAGTATGGGAGCCTTCAACACTGACCGGGCAAACTCAAGGGTCTCCTTGTCACAGTGTTCCCCCGCCACAAACAGCCCGCGAAACCTGCACAGGTCAAAGTTCACACATTTGTACACCTACTGTAATAGCTCTACATTGGCCAGAGATATCTATAAAAGCTTACCTCTATTATTGAACGTAAGTAACATCAAACGGATTTTATATCAAGTAATTATTGCAAATCTAGCATGAAAGTACATGCTACGGCCGATGTTGCATTGCATTGAGTGATGACACTTTTTAATTGGTGTGTATTTCAATTGCGATTCGCAACAAAGATTCTGATTGGTGCATTTATATAGACCCGCCCATTTATTAAATGCATGTTGAGAACATGATGCTAATACGTGGAAACATGTGGAAAAATAAATCAAGTTATTTATTCCTATGGAAAAATTTATGGAAAAATAAATCAAGTTATTTATTCCTTGATACTTACTTTGGCAATGGAAGATATTTCTGTGCATAAGAAGCCTCTGGATCCTAAAAAACAAATAAAATACAAATGTTTTAATGTCCATATCAATTTATGTTACAAATAACTTACAGTCCATATTTGTTTTCAAACTCTATGACATCTATCCCCCTCTATAACTGTGACCTACCTCTCTCCTGATGGCCCGGATGGCAGTGGGGGCCACAAACATCGCTGCCACATCATGCTCCTTAAGAATCCTGAAGTAGACCCCAGGGTCAGGTGTCCCCACAGGTTTACCCTGAATAAACAAGGTGGATGCTGAACTAAAATTCTACACTATATTTTTTTCAAATTTCACAAATTTGTTTTTTCTTAAATTATTACAAGTACCAGTGTCATAATCATTTTCATGTTTAGCCATAGGCAGGTAATATGTTACAAATTAAGTAGACAGATTTTAACTACTTGCTCACAGATATCAAACATCACAGGTTAGTTCTCAACTTGCAATTCACAAATAAAAGGTATAATACATGGGTATAATATTTGGTTTACAGCTTGAGGATGGGATCAGTGCATAGCCTCACCTCCTTGTGGTGCCTCTTACCTCATACACTATGGTGGTGTTCCCATTCAGAAGAGGACCGTAACAAATATAGGAGTGTCCCACGACCCAGCCTAGGTCTGAAGCGGACCACCACACCTCTTTAGGCCTGAGACCGTAGATGTTCCACATAGACCACTTTAGTACAACAGCATGGCCCCCACTGGGTCGCACCACAGCCTAACACATAACAAACAAAATAGTTCAATGACAAAAATAATGAAAATACATGTATTACCATTACTGAATGAACACTGTCATATCAGTATATAAATCTATTTCAATACTTTCAATAATGTGGGACCATTAGAATTTGTGGGGCCTCAATTTTGGTGAATTTCACGCATACCTCTTACCCACAAATTAACAACCCCAACAATAATAAAGCACAGTCCCTATACTGTGAAAAAGTAAATCCACAAAATAACATCCCTAAGAACCTTTTTAAAAGAATGACTATCAACAATAATTAGCATCAACTTATTTAAAAGATTCCATTTTATTCATGTTCCTATGAACGAAAATTCAAATAGTACCATCACTAATAGAAGTTTCTTATCAATATAAAAAAAGATTGCTATAATCATGCCCGTATGAACCTTTGGCAGGCCTGTGGTTCTTATCAATATAAAAAAAGATTGCTATAATCATGCCCCTATGAACCTTTGGCAGGCCTGTGGTTCTTATCAATATAAAAAAAGATGGCTATAATCATGCCCCTATGAACCTTTGGCAGGCCTGTGGTTCCTGAGGTGTACAGTATGTAGGCGGGGTCCATGGAGTCGACAGGGACACAGTCCACCGGCTTGGCCATGTCGACCTCTATACTCCAGTCAAGGTCACGACCCTTCTTGAACACACAGAATGGGAACTGAAGTATGGAAATAAATTACATGTTTAACATAAAACACACTTGTAAGAAAGAACATCTGAATGTATGATCACACTAGTAAATGAATTGCACCACAGTAGTGGTCATGTAACAATGGGTAGTGTGAGGACTTTACCATTGGTCTGTTGTATATGATACAGTGTTTGGGTTTATGGGTGGCTATTTCTAAGCCCTCGTCCAGCATCGGCTTGTACAACACATTTCTGTTGGGTTCTACTCCACAGTTGGCACTGATCACAATCTTCGGCTGAAACAATGAGAAATTTATCATTGCATCATCCCAAACCACGGAAAATATGCACGATTTTCTCCCATTTGGCCATGGTTACATGAGACAAGATTATCTTGTTGTTCATTAAAATATTGACCAATGTGAATAAAGCATAGTCGAAGATTGACCTTTGATGTGACCTTTTATCATCCAACGCAGTTTACATAAAACATGTTAATGCAGTAACAACACACTGCATGTAGAATTAAAACAGGTTAAAACGTGACGTAACAGATGACGCATGAATATTCAGCTTTACGATACTTTATGTGTTCAAGCAGCCACAGGTAGGAGAGAGCTATGCAGACTCCGGACAGTGGCTTGAGATGATGAATAGCCTGCAGACCGTCTGTAGTCATTAATCATACACAGACTACATAGAGAATATTATGGCATTCATTGTATGATTTCATTGGAAAAGAAATAACCCAAAACAAGTAAAAGTTAATACCATCCGCATATGTATAGAAATCACAGAAACTGCAACACATACTCCATTACTATTTCTCACATTCAAGTTACCTCAGCATGGTCGATCCTTACAGCCAGTTCCTTGGCCGCGAATCCCCCGAACACCAGAGAGTGGATGGCCCCAAGTCTAGCCGTGGCCAGCATTGCGATGATTGCCTGGGGGATCATCGGCATGTAGATGAGGACCCTGTCCCCCCTCTCCACCCCGTACTTCCTCAGCACACCGGCCAGCCTAGAGACCTACAAGGCAGTGGTCAGTATAGAACTAAGAGTCCATCAGGTTTATTTTCTATATTAGTTTTAATTTTAAAGCTTGAAATTTTATTCAATCTCATCCTATAATCCAATTATGCAAAATAAGCATGCGTTTTATGTTATTTGACAACTGACCACAATTATTCAGGCTGCTGACACACGATAACAAATAGGGTATAAATAATAAATACCATAAACAAGAGGCCCATTGGCCACATCGCTCACCTGAGGAAGAATAGGTATGATAAAATCTGCTGAATGGAGTCATAATACAAACTATTGGGACAATGTAGTATAATACATGTAGATCCTGTATAAATAAAACCCCATTTTTTTTCGCCCTGGATATTCTTATGTTTCTATTCAAGTCCCTTTCCTAACAGGATGATTTTATAGTCATATCACATGTTGAGCGTTGCAGTTCTCAAAAAGATCCTAAACAATTGTTTATATATGGAATATAAACCTACATCAAACTCTGAACCCCTTGTGAAGGCCAAAATTTGTCCAGGGGCTAAAGTCTAAACAATTTCAAAGAATCAGCAATATGTCAAAATGCTTTGATATAAGTAAAACTATATACGATAACATTTCAGTTTTTGTGAATAATTAAAATATTTTCCTTTGTAAAATTGGATTCCCAATGTGGCCCACCCTACTTCTCAAGATTTCGATTTGAAAGAATTTGAATCTACATTATCCTAGGTTGCTTTCAGTAAAGTACAGCTTTTCTAGGCAAATGATTTTTAGAAAAAGATTTTTTAAAGATTTTTTTCCCTTTATATTACTATGTAAATTTTAAAAGAGGAGGTGGTCCTTAATTTTCACAACTTTGAATCCCCTTTACCTAAGGGTGCTTTGTGCTAAGTTTGATTGAAATTGGCCCAGTAGTTCTGGAGAAGGTGTTGAAAATGTGAAAAGTTTATGGACAGACAGATGGACAGACAGACGACAGACAAAATGTGATCAGAAAAGCTCACTTGAGCTTTCAGCTCAGGTGAGCTAAAAACATTTTTTTAAATCTATTAACAAAGCACCTTACATATGCAGTTTAGGATTACAAAAGGTTCAATTATTTTATTAATGTTTAGACAAGCTTCATGTTGCAGTTCTTATATAGTTATTCCTATGTAAAAATTGTGACCATGCCCCTTTAAGGGTCCTTGGCACCCCGTGACTTTTACTTTTTATGACAGTACGTCACAACATGGCGATTTCAACTGATTGTTGTGAAACTGTTTATGTCACCAAAATTGGGTGTCTATCTCTGTAGCGCAGTGGTTAGCTTTGGTCAACTAACCTGCAGGTCTAGAGTTCGATTACAGAAGGGACTTTTGTTTTTATGAACAGCAAAATATTTTAAAAAGTTGATTTCTTCCCATAAATTGAACATTTTTTCTGTCATTTTCATGTCAAATCCATGCTTGGATTCCATATCTTTAAGGAATATAAAACTTTGGACTTGTATGTGAAACTTTTCCAGAGGGTGTGGAGGAGCCTTAATTAAGGGTGTAGTACAACTTCAGCAATGTTTTAATGACAAACCTCGTGTAGCAGTTCTTTGTAGGTGATTTTGTCCATCTGTTTACTGACAGGGCTGTCAAAGATGATGGCCACTTGGTCCCCATTTCCTTCGTCCACATGGCGGTCCAGAGCATTGTAACAGGTGTTCAACTGTCCACCCACAAACCTTGAAATGTCAATGAGGGAGAGAGAGAGAGATTGTAAGACAGAGACATACAGGCAGAGAGAGAATATATCATAGAGGTAGAACTTATGTAATAGAGACAGATTTGACCCCTGCTAGGATTTGGGTCCTCTGATGAATCCGGCACTCAACCAAGTCATTGGGTTAAACCACTTCTAGAAGGATCGAGTGCCATAACTGACTTTACATCAACTAAAATCTGTGCACATGTCAGAAAATTACAAAAATATGATTATTTTGTACACAGACTAAATAATAATTTTCAAAATTTTAGTACTTGTATTTTTAGAATATGATTCAAACAAAAGTAGTTTTATATCTAATATATTCAAACAAATGCAATGATATTTAAAAATTTGGTAACTTTTAAACTGAGATGGAAGAATTAACGAAACCAAATGCATGGAATAACAGCTAGGGATCTCAATTTTGACCTTGTGAATTTTTCAGTAAGGTACTCTATCAACTAAAATATTTCAAATTGGCATATGCAGTGTACTTTAAACTCACGCCTTCTTCAAAATAGTTTTCACCATCAAATGCACTCTGATTTTAATCAGGACTAAATACAGAATGTCATGTATGATGTATAACAGCAAGGGCAAAAATAAGGACTTCTATGAAGCCTTCAAAGCATAAGAAAAATACAGATAGATTAATTGGATCTGCACATAACTGTTATACAATAAGAGCTAGGTCATTTCAAGATTTATGAGTGGTTTAAACAGTAAGACAGTTAATATATCAAAGAGATCATTGATATACCACAATTTATTAAATTGTTTGACAATTCACTTATCACTATTTCATATTTCAAATAAGAGTACTTTTTAGAGTATAACAGGGATGTATAATATTATACTTCCCTGGGTATTATTTAGATCATTTTAATGCATCTCATACATATCAATTAGGTTAATAATAGAAAACCTAGGAAAACCCACCACTGATATTTTTCAGTGTCATTGTATTACAATGGATCACGGACAGTGCATGAGGTCTACACTTTTTTCTATATCCCTGGGGCAATCTAATGCTTGGCCATCATTAGTCAGCAAAGGGAAACAACTCTTACTAGTTAAGATTTTACAAATCGTAAAAGTTTTAAAAGATTAAGAACAATAACAAAAAACGTCAACAATGGAATGAAACAAATCTAAGTTACCACTTTGTAAATGGAGAGCTCGAATCGTCCAAAACTTTTGTCCATTTTTTGTGCCACACAATGTCTTCTGAAGCCTCTGCCCAAAACTCTGCAGGGTTGTTTACCGATCTGGAAAATGCGTCGCCATAAACTTGTCCACCTTCGGACGTGTAATCACGTGCATGGACGGTACTTCTAACACATCCTGGAGAACTCAGAAAACACAAATTACGCTTTGAAACAGCTGTCAATTGTCTGAAGCTTCGATAAAAAGAATGCATGTTATATGTGTGTCAAAAGTTTAATGCCCTAGATTCACTCGGAAACCCTCTCTCTTATTTCAGCGGGAAATTAAAAAAATTAAGGGAGATAATTTCAACAAATAATTTCTGCTACCACTTGTCAGATTATGTTGACTTAACAAATCTTTATGTTAACTTGTCAGATATCATCAGCTTTTCAGGTCTTTATGTCAACTTGACAAAGAATTATCACCATTTACATGTATTTTTTTTTATATAAATAGGATCACAATAATATGTTGACACCAATTGCCATCATATCTGACTTGGTGTCCATGCAACAAATAAACATAGGCATCTGACAAGTTGACTTATTGATTTAAGATGTCAACTTGTCTGATCTTTATGTCAGATATTCATGACTTCTAACTATATAGTAAGTGATGTTGACTTGTAAGATGACTATGTTGGCTTACCAGCTTATAGGTACCTTATGTTGACTCAGGATGTTAACTGGATGGCATAAATTGGTCATTGACATATTTTCACACTGAATGTGAGTTAGTGACAAGTCAACATATTCTGACAAGTGGACCCTAAATGGTGCTTTAGTTTCACAGGATATGTTAGTTTACTTAATATGTAGTAAGACAAGAGAAGTAACTCTGATTTATGTTTAACTTATCTCCCTCTAAGGGAGCTCTTTATCTTGTAAAGGCTACTCTAGTGTTGATGCTGAATAATAAAACACATGGTCTAACAGGATACATTATCCCTTCTTCAGTTTGATGCATCACAGCAAGTATAATTGTAATTCTAGTCAATTTACTATGAATGAAGACTTAGTTTTAAATTGAGCAGGTTAGAGCTTTTAAGACATGACAAATCCTGTACGTTACAAAGACGTACTAGAATGAGGCAACATTAAAAGCTGAATTAATTGTCATTGGAGTTTGAAATATTTGAAAGTCCAGGAAAGGTGAAACTACATGTATAAGCAATAAAAAGCATTCACTCTATTAAAACCACTAGATCACTAAAGATTTAAAAAAAAATAACCTGGTAAGGCAAAGGTCATGTTTTTAGATATTTATTTTGCAATTCCTGCAAGCATTACAACCATATAATGCATCAAAGAAAGCAACCTATTGTTTAATTCACTATAAATTAAAGATTCTATGTAGTGGTATGGGTACATCTGCAGAATCATACAACAGGTAGTAGATTAGTTAATCCATATGTTCCTTGAAGAATGCAGTAACAAAAAAATGCAAATCATAGAAGATATAATGTAACAATTTATTTTCAATTAAAAGCTAAATTGTAAATCAATATGCACAACAAAACATATAAACTATATTAACCATATCAGCCAGTCAGGATACATGTATATATTTCCCGTGGAAATACTTTCATTGTAAATCTAAGGGCTGGTAACTTCATGAATGCCTACAGATAAAAATACTGCATTCAATCCACGGCATCACTTAAACTCTTGAACATGGAATCTAGAGAGAGGTATCCTACTTTCAATGTCTGAAAGGTCAACAATTTAAGTCGTCTGTAGATACTAAATGGCTTGTCATCAACAACCCGTAAATACATCCTCAAAATATGATTAATATTTGGACTTTTTTTTATACACAAAGTCCATCAGATAATGAAATCACATCTAATTCATATCAATTAATATCATTAATTTTATGAAATTCATTGCAGCACTTCACACTGAAACCACTGTGAATATAGGAGTCACACAACGATACAATTCTATGTTGATTGGACAATGAGATTGGCACCTGATTGTTTCAAATTAATTCACATGAGGACGGGCTGTTAGGAAGATCAGACCGCTGTTTCTCCTTTGATGGTGGTCAACAGTCCAGTGTCTGGTGCTGAAGTCATGATGATTTTCTGGATCTGCTTAAATCGGGGATGGGAGGCTCCGCCCACTAGAGCTAGGAGCATGCTCTCACTGGTCGTAACATAAGCTCCCGCATCCTTCATGCGCTGGAAGGCATATATTCTGTACAGAATAGAAATTGGCATATACAAACACATTTTAATTTTAACTAAAATTACCCCAAAACACTAAAAATTACTATGTTGGCCGTATCAAGAAATATCAGATACTAGTATTTTAAATATCTTGCTTAACTGTAAATAAAGTGTATCATGTAAAATGATTTTCACTTGGACAATCTGCAGGCTACATAACAAAATAATCTGAATGATAATGATGAAAACCAGCAAATAACAGAGTTTTACCTGTCTGTCATTGAGCGAGATGAACAGGCATCAGCAATAAGATGGACATCAAAATTGTCCTCTAATAGGTCTAGAACAGTATTTTGGACACACACATGGTTTTCAATTCCACATATCATCACAGAGTTTATATCTGAAACACAACAGTTAACAGAAATTTTTTAAAAATGATTAATCAATCCTTATGCAAAAATAAAGAATTTTCAATTGTCAGTCAAAATCAAATTTACAATAATTAGAAAATCAAATACACTGATGGGTAAGGCCAGAAATGACACCCATTATAAACTCTACCATCCTATGTAAAGAAGAAGGTACAGTTTATTTCAATATTTGCCCCAAAATTCAAAAGTTGTTTAAATCTCATGAAAATGCATATATACCATCTTGAATATGTGTGTATATAAAGTACCAAGTTATACACTTTTATCTTGTTTCAAAAAATGATTATGACTTCAACATTTTGGCATATTTCTAAGATTTAGTCAAAAATGATGAAAAATGGCACATTTCCTTGTAGTTTTTTGAAGAGGAAAATGTGTCCGCAGCCGTCGCCCACAACAAAATTAATATATTTTATGTGATATCACATGATAAAGTTATAATGTGAGTTTCATCGTGGGCGACAGCTGCGGACATAGTTTTCTATTAAAAAAAAACCACTGAAGAATTGGTATCTTCTGCTCAGTTAAATGATGATTACGGGAAAATGAGCTGTTTATGATGTCACAATTACCCTTGTGAAAAGTCTAATCAGGTAACTATTTATAGATTCTTAGTTTATGGGTATTTTTGTGTAAATAAATGTTGCATTTCCATTTTTTGTGATATTTTTAAAAATTACTCTAAAACAGGGCAAAATATGACTGAAACCGTACATAGTTCTTTATTCTTGAAAACCAAAATTGTTTAATTTTAATAATGTCTTAAAAATCTTTAAATATGCTTTGGCTTACATTCTTTGCCCCTTTCTCACAGTCCAAAATAATTCAGAATACACCAAATTTAAAAACTATATAAAGTATACAATATACATACAATGTAATCAATTATACCTAATTGCATGTTGGATTCACACAGGACTCCAGCTCACCTTTCAGAGTCTTGATATGATCAACAACCTCAGGAATCAACATGGAGAAATGAGTCTTAGGAAAAACCTTTAGCTGACTCACATCCAGCTCTGATACAGTGTGCCCCAATCCTGTAATAGAGAGTTATCAGAGAGCAACAGTTACATGTATAAACTAAGCTTCTACTATACTCTGCTCTAAGATATTAATGTAGCACATTTTCTTAAATTATCAATATTCATAAATACTTCAAGGTTCAAATGATGTTCATTTAATACTATGAAAATATCTCGAGATTTCCCTTTTTCCCTCTAGCTTGTCAGAATTTCAATACAAAGCTAAATTTAAGTCTATAGGAATTTTGCATTGCGAGTGATATAAAAGTACCCAGATGATAACATTGAAATATTGTGGGAGGTGTCCCAACTGCATCCAAATGGGAGAAAACATTTCCCATTATAAATCTCCTTAAGAAATCTGTGTTCGTTAGTGTGAATTTTCCCAGGTAAAAATGTTAATGAAGAAATATTGGATTTTTTCCCTTTCATCGAATTCAAATGTATTTCTTTGATAGGTGTGTGCAATTTTGTCAAAAAATGAGGAAAAAGTAATGGAAACGTTAACTTGGGACAGATGACCGTACATCTGAATTTTGTAGGAAACGATCATTATACTCTGTCCCAAGATATCCTCAATTCACATTTTGCTAAATTACTCGATATTTAAAAATACCTCAGGATTCAAATGATGTTCATTCAAAGGTATGAGAAATTTCCAAGATTTCTCCGTTGAAACGCCCCCTTTAGCTTATCAGGTTTCAATACAAGGCTAAAAAATGTGATGTCTACGGGGATTTTGTATTGCAGCAAACCCAGATGATAACGTTGAAAAATTGCGCAAGGTACTCCGAGTGACTTCCAAATGGAGAAAAGATGTAAACATTCCCCATTATGAATCTCCGTAAGAACCTGTGAATTTTTCCGAGCGAAAAATGATAATGTGCCAATGATGACATCTTGGAAATTTTCCCCTTTATTGATTTCATTTGCACTTCTTTCACGGGTATGTGTATTTTTATTAAAAATCATCCAAATGTGCTGCATAGACTATAGTGCAAGCTACATGCACATATATTAAATTTGTATGTGTGCAATTTTCTCATTCAAATATTGAGATTGATTCTTATAAGATTCGGAACTCTTGAATAAATCAGTCTCAGTAGCAGTCATCCAAACAATTGCTGACCAAACTATAAGGAAACCCTTATGTTGTGAGTAATATGCCTTTTAAAACAATTTGAAAATATGTATAACATACCTCTGGTCTAAACAAGTCAAGGTAATGAACTTTATTACAATAATAAAAATAGATATAAAAAAACCTGACACATATCATACAGAGTACACCTTAGTGAACCCTATAGTTCTCTAACTTTCAGCACAATATATGACCTTTGGTTATCTACCTTTGGGGTACTGCTCTGTAACAATCACTGGCATGTCTAGTGCATTCGCTCCTTCCAACATTCTACGGGCTACCTCAATAATCTGTGGATAATACACGATATTTCCACGAAACTTTTCTTGCATGTCACACAACAGCAGTGCTGTATTCTTTAATGAAACTTTGCCTAATCGTCTTGCAGCCATGGCCAGTATTCAAGCGTACAGTTGACATGGATCTACTTTCACTTTGCTCTGAGTATGGTGGAGTGCGAGTGAGGATTCTGAAAGATGGGGACACCCGATGTGCACGGAATTCGATGAACACTGACGTCAGATTGTTGTAACAGGCAATAAGGTAAGATGAGTTTTTTGGCCATATAGCAAATTTATTTGACACCCAAGCGTTTTTATCAGTTTATCACACGACAATGCATTGCAGTACCGTATACAGTAGAGTAACTATGATAAGATATTCCATTTGGAACGATGAAGTACAGCTTAGTGACTAGAGCGCAGTGACTAGACCCCCCCCCCCCCCCCCCTTTTAAAATCAGAGAAAAAATATTTTCACATCAAAAAACCCTAATCAGCAAAAACTCCTTCCCGTTCTCATCGGGCTACCGATGTGAGAATCCTCTGACATCAATGGTTATGTCTATCTTTTCATGTCTACCAGCTGTCTACAAATGGAGCATTATTGAACGTACATCATGTAGTATTGAGCGCACTCCATTTTTTAAAATGATGAATTTTATGACACCAGCTGGTGTTGCTCTTTCACTCACTGCTAAATATGTAATTCTATGTATGTGATCAACCACCAAGAAGTAGGAAGTTTGTTCTAATAACAGAAACTTGCATGATGGTAGTAATCTGCATGTCTCATCATTAAAATGGCTACATCCCCATCAAACTTAATTGAAGTAATATCAAATGGCCGATGAAGCAATAACATTCAAACTCACTTAAATTTGAAGAAGAAATAGCCATTTCAGTAATGAGATAGGCAGGTCAATATGAATTAGAACATAATTCCTGCTTCCTAGCAGCTGATCACACAAAATCACATTTTAATAAGTGGATAAATGAGCAACATCAGGTGATGTTGGGGAATCCCCAGTTTTCATTGTAGTGCACCTATGTGTAGATGGAAAAGCAGTGGAATAGTCTTGTATTAATAGGGCTAGTAACCAAAAGTTTGATGATTCAAATCCCACTATATATTGGATCTGATGTGTTTTGAGTAAAAACATTTTATCTGCACTAATTGTCTCAGTCTACTCAGATTAAAAGGGTGTACCAGCTTATGCTGGGAGTTAACCTGTTAGTGTCAGTATGCACTTACAGGAGATGGAGTTTCTTCTGTAATGGAAAAAGAAAATCAATTCATTCCCATTGCTTGAGTTGGTATAAGCTCTAAACCATCCAATGAGCCTTATGGTTGTTAAAAAGGATTTCTCTAAACTTGCATGGTTGCACCTATCTGATGGAATATTTGCATTTCAATATTTTACTGTGCATTACTGTTTTTCTGAGGTGCTTATTTTTGCTATTGTTTGTCTACCCAGCCTTGTTCACAATTTCATTAAAAAAATTCTAAAGTACTTCTCATTACTAGATATGGTTGATGTGAACAAAATACTGCTATTAATAATGTTTCATGTCTTTTTCAGTCATCATCATGAAAGTGGCATCAGCGTTTGTCTTGCTGATAAGTTTTCTGAACTCTTTTCATTGCACCACCATGCCACAGCATACTGATGTGGTTCTCTTTGGAGCTCTGGGAGATTTGTCCAGAAAATATCTGTGGCAGAGCTTTTTTCAGCTCTACTTGAAAGAACAAAATGAGAACAAAACATTTTCTTTTTATGGCATTTCAAGGGATGCTCACAAAGAAGGTTCCCAGAAATTAACCAAACTTCTAGATGATGTTAACTGTGAAGGAGATATAAGCTCAGTTTGTGGGTTAAAATTGTTAGAATTTAGACAACTTGTTACTTATGTCCAACTTAAAACAGATGAACAGTTTAATAGCTTTGGTAAACATAAATTAAAAAACATTCCAGAAAACTCAGACTTTGTTTTAGGAAGAATATTTTATTTAGCCATTCCACCAAATGTCTACTCATCTGTTGCTGCTAGACTTTCATCTTGTTGTAAGCTCAAAAGGAGTCATGCATGGTCCAGACTGGTTCTGGAGAAGCCATTTGGAAGTGATCTGCAGTCTGCCCTCTCTATGGCCAGAGACATTGGGAAACATTTCAAGGAGGAAGAAATATACAGAGTGGATCACTATTTGGCAAAATCAGTGGTTCGACAAATTATTCCATTTAGGTAAACATGTAGAACTTAAATTTTAAATTTTAAATGTTTTTAAAAAAGGTTGAGATCCAGAATGATAACTTTTTCATTATATATATGATCTGTTTTCTAGGAACCGAAACTACAACCAGTTGGAAACAATTTTGAATAATGAACATGTGGAAAGAATTGAAATAGCAATGAAGGAAACAGCTGACAGCAAAGGTTAGTCAGAAATACTGACATTGAACTTTGTGTAACTTTGTTGTTGAAAATATCTTTATGATTTTCAAGAAGTTGATATTTGTTTATAAAGAATGTTGCTTTGTGCTTTCTTTCAGGTAGAATAGAATTCTATGATAAATATGGTGTGATCCGAGATGTCATGCAAAATCATATGACAGAGTTACTGGCCTTGGTGGCTATGGAGCTCCCAAATAATCACCATAATGACTTTGACAGCAATAAAAACAAATTATTATTGCAAGTTAAAGAAGTGAAAGAAGAACATGTATTGACTGGGCAGTATTCAAGGTATTTACATCATGCAGAACAAGAAAAGGCTAATATATCCCTGTCTGTGTATACACCAACTTTTGCAGCGTCATTATTAAGCATTGGTTCTCCTCGTTGGAATGGCATTCCAATAATCATGATCTCAGGAAAAGCTTTGGATGAAAGGTCCAGTTATATTAGGATTAAATTCAAAGATTCCGTAATGTGTGTGTGTGGATGCAAATCATTTAATGTCTCTCAACATGGTGCTAGACAAATTATTTTCCAAATAAATCCTGGAAGCTTGCCGACTGTTGGTATACTTGTGTCCAAGAATCTCTTTTCTCCTCATCTACCCGAGGGTCTGGAAGACATGGTGGTCACCTCTCAGGAATCTTTCGTATTTGGGCAAAGTCTGAATGAGTTTTACTTTTCAATTCCAAAAACAAATGAAAATGCCTATGTGACAGTGGTAAGGGACCTGTACAGAGGAGACAAGAAGAGTTTTGTGACAACGGAGGGCCTGGAAAATTTATGGAATATATGGAGTTCAGTGATAGAAGAAACCAAACATAGACACCCAAAGCTGTATGTAGAAAACAATGACATTTCTCTAAATTTTGGATATAGTAATGGTATCTTAAGATATGTAGAACAGGAGAGTAATTTAGTTGTAGAGGAATTTTCAGAGAGGGAAAGGGTATCAGTATCCTCACTTCCATCTCACTTTCTTGGCCATATGTTGCTTGTAAAATCAGACAAGCAGTTGTACATATCTGTAGCAGAGAAAATTAATGATGTGGCAAAGACTGCTGTGGCCAAAGCTGGGGTTTTCCATCTAGCTTTGTCAGGTGGGTCCAGTTCTATTCAGCTCTACAGAGCAATACTCAAACATTTCCCCAGATTTCCTTGGAGATGGACTCACATTTGGCAAGTGGATGAGCGGTGTGTGCAATACGATGACCAACAATCGAATTTCAAAACCATTGATGAAGAGTTGTTACAGAATGTTAAAATTCCATATGGTAACATTCATGCAATGGTAGACTATACATGTAGTTTTATAAATGTATGCTCTTCTGGAAGTGTTGAACGTTACAAGGCAGCTCTTGTTCATTATGTATCCAAGCTGGAACTTGACTTTATCATTTTGGGAATGGGAGAAGATGGACACACTGCATCTCTTTTTCCCGGATCAGGGTTGCTGAAAGACAGTGAAAACTTGGTTGCCATGACAACAAATGAATCTAGCGTGAAAAGAATGACACTATTGTTTTCTATATTGAACAAAGCTAGACATACCGCTGTCATAGTTAGCGGTCATCACAAGCATGATATAGTGGACTCTCTTGCTGGAAGTCAAAAGAAGAATGTGAATGATTATCCTATATTGGGGGTAAATTCTCAGTCTGGAAATATCACAATTTATATTGATAATAATGCATGGTTTGGAAAATAAAAAAAAATGAATATTCAATGGCATTATATATATGATCTACAAAAATATTATGTGTGTGTGTGTGTGTGTGTGTGTGTGTGTGTGTGTGTGTGTGTGTGTGAGAGAGAGAGAGAGAGAGAGAGAGAGAGAGAGAGATCATGGTGGATTGACATACATGTATTTGTTTGCAAAGGGTCATTTTCTCTGTTCTGTATATTTTACAAAAAGTATGTAATTAAATGATATTTCTAGAAACTTGTACAAGTAAACAAGTAAAACTATTTGTAGGCTTTTGAAAAGTCAATAAATACCTTTTGAATTCTTGAGAAAGGATTCCTCTAAAGTCGCTAAATCAAACATATTTGTTTCTTTAAGAAAAGAAAGTAACGTTGATTTAAGCGATGTATAAATATGCTTTTGTGTTTAAAGTACAGAAGGTATATCTTTTACACAAGAAATGTTAGTGATTCCTTTGTGTGAATCCCAATTATGATAAAGATTAGTTCCCGTGCTTCACCGTTATTTATTTCCTAACAAGGAAATATTAAACAAAGATGCCCTTTTTTACAAAAAACTTTATCCTTCAAGAACTTTGCGGTATACTGATTAAATGCTTAATTATTAGTTTACAGGCGACAATGCCATTGTGAAATATTAGTGATTCCTTTGTGTGAATCCCAATTATGATAAAGATTAGTTCCCGTGCTTTACCATTATCTATTTTTAAACAGTGAAATGTTAAACAAAGATGCCCTTTTAAAAAACTAAACCCTTCAAGAACCTTGCGGTATACTGATTTGTGCATGCATACATATATGTTTCCATCCCTTTGAAACACACGGTTGATGATGGCGAATATTCTAAGATTTGTGCTGTTGGTCCTATGTTTTAGTGTTTTTACATTCGCCTTCTACAGCAATACCAAATTTCTTAACAAAGGTTTCGTGAACTACGACATAAATAGCCACGTGTTTAAGGAATTTCAGATGCTTGGAGGACGCGAAATGGCGAATTGTTCTCAAGAGTGTATCTTAGAAAACGATTGTACCGGGTTCGAACTATGTGAAGTCGATCTGTCACAAATATGTAGGCTTGCACGTGGCAGTCCGAACCCTATGCCTTCTCTGGACAATTCTGCTCCATGTCAGCACTTTATTAAGGTATCTGCTGAAAGTTCAGACATGTGCTTGTAGATGAAGTACCATACAAAGATAATGAAAACAATGGAATCATTTAATTTCGTGGGGGTTAATTTTCGTGGATTGTGGGGTTTTTTTTACTTATTCGCGTGAATGTAATTTCATGGATGCGTCGGTTTTCATTTACAGTAAGAAAACTAAATCATTTTTAATAGATTTTGTCGAGGATGTAAATTTGTGGGTGATGGCTACCAACAAAAATCGAGCCACCTCGAATTCTAATGATTCCACAGTCTTGGACAATCCTAATTCGGTTGTATGAAGAAACAGAGATTCGACAAGACAATTCAAAAACTTTTTATGCAAGAAATGTACATGTAGTAAAGTTACATATATAATAATTTCATTATTTATGCCGACAAATAATCATATCTGTGTAGAATATGCCATACATTTCAGCTCTCCCACAACTTGTACTCGTGTGACGGGTTCTCGACAACTGATGAATGCATTAAAAACTCTCCGACCGGGTCATATTCAGGTGACATAGCTTTACTATTTCCTACTTTGGAAAATATGGTTCCATTTAAATTTATATTGTGTTAAGGATATCTCTGATTATTTAAAGTAATTTTTTTTAATGTTTAGGGAAAGCAACATTCCCAATCAAGTTGATTTTCCACACTGTATCTGACACCTTTGATTCAAGATTTAGACCCTCAACTATAATTTCATTATTTACATCACTTTTCATTATCCTACTATTTCATCACATTTGCAATGTTTATTTCACATTATAGTGTTTGTTTTGTCAAGACTCCACAGAAAACAGGATAGAAACCTTAAGAACCACCGCTGTTTTTTTTCCATAAACTAAATTTTGGTTCCTTGATTTGTTCGCAGCTTCGAAATTGAATTTATAGATGTTACAGTGTATATTTGTAGAGTGTTTCGACTGTGACTGTGTCTCTGGCTACACATCGGTGAGTGGAGTTTATGAAATCACCAGCCCAGTAACAAATAATACCACCCTAGTGGAATGTGTAATGAAGGATGGATACGGATATACAGTAAGTACAGCCGAAGTTTTAGTCAACAAGTTTTGTTTGTACAGCCAAAATATTTGTTTGCAAACTGATTGCACAATCTTATTCAATATCTAAAATCTAAAAAGCGGATTTACTTTTCTAACCATTTTCTTAAATGAATGCGGTTTTTAAACGTTGACATTAACATTTTCGCTTACGATGGTGATTTATGTAAAGTGGAACTTTCATAGATATTGGTAATTCAGTATATCCCATTTGTTTTAATCTTTTACTTTCGAGGAAAAAATAGGATGTTGTTTGCTAGCCTGGATCAAAGGAACTGATCTTAGCGTTGCGAGTTCGAATCATGGTAGCCGATTTTTAAAATGAAATGTGGATTCCTGTATGGTGCCCTTCGGTTGAAATCCTTATATTTACGATAAAATGTCACTGACTACAATACAGTGCAATAAATCTTTGACTTTGGAAACCTTCTCCTGCTTAGGATATAGTTTAAAATGAAATAAAGCAAAAGAGACTCGAATAACATTTCGCTATTTTAAATGACTGTTTTTAATAAAAATAGATTTTGACTGCTTGAGCATGATAAATTGCTACGTTTTCACTACTCACAACTTAATGATACTGTATAACAGTTAACCAAAAGCTTGAAAAGGTTTTTAAAGATTTGAAGATGTGCATAAATGTCAATGTTGAACAAATTACTAAAACAGATTGTCATTGCATCTCCTCTCAAATCACTCAGTAGAATTTCGAGAATGTGTAGTCCATGAGGTCATTATTAGGGCATACTAGTTTACTGTAAAAAAATGCATATTTGCAGGACATTCTGATTCTCTGTCTTTTTCTGGGTGTTATCCTCTTTTTAAACTATAAAGCATAAAAAATGTATTGCATTGTCAAGCAATGGTAACGCGGAGTATGCGTGTTCACTTACTGTTTGTATTTAGGTTTTGTATTTTGGTTGCTTTTTTGTCACTATCTTGTCTTTTACCATTTCGCCTTTTCTATGAAGGTAATCCTCCAGCGACATGACGGATCCGTGGACTTCAACCGGACGTATGCCGAGTACCGGGACGGGTTTGGATCGCCATTCACAGAAATATGGCTGGGTAATTTATCAACCATCTGGCTACACTGTCACCAATATTTTTGAAATTACTCGGCTCAAACTGAAAGTCTCACCTGAATTAATTTGAGGAAAAACCTCAGCTTCAGCATTGAGGCTGTAAATTAGGAAAGGGGAGTTCATGACACCGGTTTCAGTTAAAGTACTACGGAAGCCAAATGGTGCCCAAATGTTAGAATAAGATAATTTTTCTAGTAAATTTCTTTTTCATTATCTTAAAAAATAAACTGATAAAGAAATTTGTACATGTTTGTTGTAATTAGCGGATCACAGTGCACACACGCAGACATTCCTGCGTTTCTCTCTCTCTCTCTCTCTCTCTCTCTCTCTCTCTCTCTATTTTTCACACACTTTAGCTTATTCTTTCTTATTCTTTAAACTACAGGAAATGAATATTTTCATAATCTGACATCTTTGGGTTCCCGTCTGTACATTGAGTTGAAGTACAATGACTTCAGTTTCCGATATGTGGATTATTCTGATGTTATCATAGTCTCTGACGTCTACCATTACATGTATTATTATCTTCGTCATGTCGGCACGATGACCGGAAACGCAAGTAAGAATTTAATACAATTTAGAGCAATATCACTCCTTTCAATTTTAATTTTTTTAATTCAAAAGACGGTAGAAAGATAAGAAAGATGAAAACGTAAAACAGTTGATGTATTAAATTAAATTTTATTTTTGGGAAATCCTTGTATTATAAAGAGTATTTTATTATTAAAAGTAACTGTTGTTATGAATTGTTGTAAGCATCATCAGTGACTAAGTTGTATTTTAACAGTGCAAAAGAATTAAAATGACAACTATAATCCATTTTCGTCTTAATACACATGAAATTGATATAGTTGTTTTATTAGGGTGTTCCGTCTTCAGCGCAAGACCCTTCTATTATTCTATTGTTTCTTTTTTGGCTTTTCGACTTTCGGTCGAAAAGACCTATTGTTATTCTGATGTTTTATTAGGGCTTTTCGACTTTCGGTCGAAAAGACCTATTGTTATTGTCTTTTTTTATTATTATACTCGACAGTTTTTTGTCAGCGATTTTTTAAAAACTGGAAGGGATATTGATATCATTTTGGAAAGGTCTTATAGCAAATATATCAATCTATGGAATATCCTATTTTGAGCTTCCGGTTCCGTTACTTCCGTTTTTTACAAGGAAAATTGTAAAAATTAAATGAAACGCAATAATTTGTTTAGTTTTTGAGTTAGAACGTTCAACTTTTAGAATTAGATGCACCTTGTTTTGTTGTACAAAATTGTAAGCGTTGGCAACTTTCTAAATATGACCATTTTTGAGATATAAAGTCCTTAACTTTAGAAAAGGGGGGATGAAAAAACAAAAAAATTCAAATGACCTTTAAAAAATTTTTTAACGCTTAAACATTATTAAGTTAGAAGTAATTAACATACATTCCGAGTTTCATTAAATTATATTGACTACTTCCGGTTTTATAGGTCAATGAAAATCGCTATGGGAGTTTCAATGTTAAACAGAAATCACGCGTCGTTCGTTTTCTCAAAAGGTATTCGAGTGATTGTTACAATATTTCATCTGTATAGTGACACACACAATCCGCAGACCGAAAAAGGTTTTGGGTAGACAATTCGAAAGAATAAGGGGTCTGCAGGGGCCAACGTTCAAAACCGCTCTTTAGCTGTAACTTTTTATTTTTCATCCGATTTTCAAAATCTTTTCGGATTATAGTTAAGATTAAAAAGTACAATTTAAAAATTATGGTCCGACGGGTCACTTTTTGACACCTTATAGGGGTTTTAAGGGCCTAAAAAATCATACTTTTTTAAAAGCTCAAAAAAAATAATTTCGAAAGAGTTATCACGCTCTGCACAAAGAATGTTGAGCATAAGTACTCTCCGCATGCTAAATCTTTTGACCGAGAAATGAAAAATTAATTTTATACGATTTTTTGAAAATATTTTTAAAGAAATTACAAGTATAGCTTCATGTAAAGCTCTGGAGTTATCTCTCTTTGTACACTGCACTACTCATAAGTGTTCACTATCGCAAAAGGTTAAACCAAGGCGTTAAAAAAAAATTGGGAAATCAATAAGAAATCATTTTTTCTGACATTTTAAACAAAAAGGACAAAGGAGATGTCGAAAAGCCCTTACTTTTTGTTGAAGACAAAAAAAAGTTCGTTATTATTTTTCTTTTTCTCGACAAACTTTCGTCAGCGATTTTTTGAAAATGGAAAGACATATTAAAACAATTATGCAATAGTCTTATAGCACTTTTAAATGACACGCGTATGTCCCTTTTTGGACTTCCGGTTCCGCCACTTCCGGTTTTGACAAGGGAAATACTAAAAATTCATTGAAACACAATATCTTTATTATTTTTTGAGTTAGAGCATTCAAATTTAAGAATTAGATGTGTCGTGTTTAGTTGTACAAAATCATAAGCGTGGGCATTTCTCTATATCTTACCGTTTTTGAGATATTAGGGCTCAAACTTGGGAAAAGGGGGGATGAAAAACAAAAAAATTCAAAAAACCTTAGGAATTTTATAACACGCCTAAATATTATTTAGATAGAAGTATTTAACATATATTAGAAGTTTCATTAAAAACTATTGAGTACTTCCGGTTTTATGAGTAGATGAAAATCGCTATGGGAGTTTCAGTGTTAAATTAAAATCACGCGTCGTGCGTTTTCTCAAAAAGTTTTGAAGTAAATATTACAATATTTTATTTGTGTAATGACACTACCAATGCGCAGACCGGAAAAGTTTTTGGGTATACAATTCGAAAAAATAAGGGATCTACAGGGGCCAACGTTCAAAACAGCCCTTTAGCTGTACCTTTTTTATTTTTCATCCGATTTCCAAAATCCTTTCGGTTTATTGTTAAGAATAAAGAGTACAATCTTAAAATTATGGTCCGAGGGGCCACTTTTTGACTCCTTATAGGGGTTTTAAGGGCTTGAAAATGATACCTTTTAAAAAACACAAAATTATATTTTGTAAGAGTTATCTCGCTTTGCTATAAGAATTTAGACCATAAACACTATGGGAATACCTAATTTTGTGCCCGAGGAATGAATAACTATTTTTATATGATTTTTTGAAAATATTCCTCTAGAAATTGAAAGTATAGCTACATGTAAATTTCTGGAGTTATCTTTCTTTTGACATTGCACTACTCGTAAGTTCTTATTTAAGCAACTAGTTATACCAAGGCGTTGAAAAATTTGGGAAATAAATAAAAAATGATTTTTTTCTGACATTTTAAATGAAAAAAGGAAAATGGGGCTGTCGAAAAGCCCTTACTTTTTGTTGAAGACAAAAAAAGTTCTAGTTCAGGTTTATTATTGGGGTCTTCCGTTTCCGACGGAAGTCCCTCTTGTTTTTCTACTGTTTCTTTCTATTATTATTATTATTCTTAACATTTTTTTCCTGCCTTTTTTGAAGCTTTATTTCTCAAAAGCTATTTAATTAATTGCACCAAATTTTCAGCACTTATAGAACATTGAAGGGGATAAAAGTTTTAAGTCACACTTCTGGTTTCAGATATTGATGATTTAAGGAAATTTTAAGGGTCATTTGTCCACGCAACTCCTCTGAAACTAACATTGATAGAAAGTTGAAATTTTCAGGGATTGTATATTAAAGTCTGTAGATGAATCGCAGTGTTTCAAAACTTGGATAATGCGCAAGGCGTTGAAGCTCGCCCCAGGTCGAAAATAGGCACTCATTTTTTTCATAAAAATTTTGTACATTTTCTCAAATATTTTTAAACCTGTAAATATTTTGTTAAAACATGTAGAGCAAAAGTTGTTTATGTTTACGAGACCTTTTATTTGATGTCAAGGAAAAGGGGCTGGCCTCTTCAATTAGGGGTCAAGAGGGCTCTAAAGTCTTTTTTTTAATAACTCTTTACTAAGCAAAAATTTCTTATAAATTATTTAAGCAAAAATGTTTATTGTGCAGCTGTTTATCCATGCAGTACCATAATTATATCATATGTTACGTAATAAGGGGTTTCAAGAGACCAGAAGACCAAAAATTTGATCATTCATATTTGAAAAAGGAGAAATATTTTGAAAAGCAATGTAGAACAAAAGTTGCTCAGAATAATGTTTTTAACAATATGCAACCATAATTTTTTTTGTTAGTGGAGTTTAAGGGTCGGTCCCTAAAACACAGTTGTTCAGATATCTCTAGAACGATCAACAATTCTTGAACATTTTTAAACAAAATATGTATATATTTATGAGACCTTTCATTTGATATCAAGAAAAAGGGGCTGGCCCCTCAAATTAGGGGCCAAGAGGGCTCTAAAGTCTTATTATAATGGGTCTTTACTCAGCAATAATTTGTTATCAATTATAGAAGCAAAAATGTTCATTGTACAGCTGTTTATCTATCGGACTATGCATTACAGAGATATTGTGGTTGAAAAATTGATTTTTTCAGAATTTTTTATTCCGCGTTATTGATTAAGAAACTAGTTTAAAGTTCAGAGTTAAATTAACTCGTACCAAAAATAATTCGATAATTGTTAAGTCGTTTTGAAACATACTTGGATTTTTTTGTTAAGTTGTTCTTGTAATTGTTAAGATTTTTGGTGATTCGTACTTAGAATCATTCGGATTTTGTTAAGTCGTACCAAGAAGCATTCAAATTATTTATCTTTTTGTTTCAGTTACAGTTGTTATTGATTTTCGAAATCTGCTTCTTACAGGAACTTCCAACTTTACTTTCGAAATTAACGGACGACCCACTCGTTGCTTTGCAACGAGCTTTGCTCTAGTTTTTTTTCTTCTTTACAATTTTGTGCAGAAGATTTCTCGGAGATGGGTCGTCAAGTGAATTTTCGTCAAATTTTCAGCATCGACCTATAATCATCTAAAGTTTATATATTTATTTCAATTTTGACAAAATCACTTCCGGTGTTGACTTATCCGCCATGTTGTCATTTTCACTTGACTTTTTTGTCCACACATCTCCTCAAAAACGAGTAAATATAGAAAGCCGAAATTTTAAGGAATGATAGAGGACATGCTAGTGTAGGATCCCGAGGAGAAATCATTGTCCGGATATTCCGAGTAGGGAAGCTAGCTGGGGTCAAAATATACGTCACACATTTGCAATGAATTTTCTTTTGTCCATGCATCTCTATAAAACGAGTAAAGATAGAAAAGAGAATTTTTCAGGAATAAGAGAGAACATGCTAGTCTAGCCTCATGAGAAAAATTTATTGTCCGGAAATTCCGAGTACGGAAGCTAAATTTTAAAACTCATTTAAATCGTGTTAAAATCACCTCAGACCGATTTTAAAACATAATATCGAAGTTGTGTTTGCAATTCTGCGTCTGATGTTATCTTATTCAAATTGATTGGATACAATTTAAATTTTTCAAAAATTTTGAACTAATTTTAATTATGTTAAAATGACCTTAGACTACTTTTAAAACATGATATCTAAGTTGTACTTGCATTTCTGCATCTAATGACATCTTTCTCGAATTGATTGGATCAAATGCATTTTTTTTAAAATTTCAAACTCATTTAAATCGTGTTAAAATGATCTGAGACCGATTTTAAAATATGATATCTGTACTGCTCTTGCATTTTTGCATCAAGTGACATCTTTTTCGAAATCATTGGATGAATTAAAGGATTTTTGGAAGACCCACTCGTTGCTCGCAACGAGATCGTGTCTAGTTATAATAATTTTCTTTAATAGGTGACATATTACGTTATGACTGGGGTCATTTCGGAGCCCACGACCTGGATCCCACTGGCTGCGGATGTCCTATGTTGAAGTACGGCGGGTGGTGGGACAATTGTTGTTCTGACCCATGCGGTCTGACCATGCCTTATAACGACT
Source organism: Magallana hongkongensis (assembly GCA_016163765.1). Classification (NCBI taxonomy): domain Eukaryota; kingdom Metazoa; phylum Mollusca; class Bivalvia; order Ostreida; family Ostreidae; genus Magallana; species Magallana hongkongensis. The sequence goes on along the minus strand of WFKH01011801.1, from coordinate 54,655,949 downwards.
CCACGTATCCATTTGGATGGAACTGTACCGCCGAAACAACCATTAAACTAACGAGTGTGAAAATGATGACTAGAAAAGGTTGGTTAAAAAAAAACTCCGCAGAACTAATTGCAGGTCAACCGTATTTATAAATACATGTAGATAAATTATTTCATATAAATGAAACAATTCTGTTTATAATCGCAACATTTTTATATAAAAGTTCTTTGTAACGTTTAAACATTTTGTGTTAGAAAAAAATATTTTGTCACGTTACACTGTAAATGTACTTGATTTTGTTCTGATCAAGAAATTAAAGAACACAGCGAATTAAATACATGGATATTGATCGTAGCAAAATTTAATCACAGCTTTAAATTAACCACTTTGTACCTTTTTGCAAAAACAAAATCCAAGACTTTTCAAAATAAAGATGCCATTGCATCGCGAAATCGTAATTTCTTTGTACTTTCTGCAAAGCTTGGAAAAATACCTCGAACGTATTAACATCAAAATCTGATGTTCGGTAAGATATTACACAAAATAGAGCCTCTTCCAATCAGGTTTTAAAGTATTATCTAGACAGCCTTGAATGTCTATTCTGTAGCGTATCTAATGGTAAATTATTGAATTTAATAAAGCTCCGCTCAAATCAAATCAAAATTGACACTGCCCAGAATCTATATAAAGTTTTATATAAAAAGAGAATGTAGTTAACATTTGAAAGTCATATCCCCTAACCTACACCTATTATGTCAACTTAAGTATTTCCTGCATACAAAACTATTATATGAAAACTTTCTCCTTTGCATTTTTATCCACTATCTTTTTCTTTATAAATACAATGCCAAAATACAGGTTAATCTCAGGTTGAGGGCAGACTATAATTGTTATCAAAACACAATTCACACCTGTTGTTCTGTACCTAATTATCAAATGTTTGCAATAAGGGTACACACCCTGTGGACATATTTGGCATCAAAAACTTAAAATCCATTTGAAGCCATGCATTTTAGCTCTATGTAATTTAGGCTATCAATTACAAAGCATGACTTGATAGTTTATATAATTTAGATATAAACACTGATTTTGTTTGTAAATTAAACTAATTCAATGATAATTGACACACTAATTATTCTAATAAGAAGGGAAATAAGTATTTTTGAAGAAAAAGAGATCAAGCAAATCATCAAATACATGAACTTAATTAAATTTGGGAAATTTATGATTAAAGGGGCATGGTCACGATTTTGGTCAAAAATTATTTTTCTATTTTAATGTTTACAATGCTTCAGTAATGCCTTTTTAATAGGCAACCAAAATTTGAGTGTCATTCGTTGAGTTATAAGCGAGTTACAGAGCTTACAATTCTTTGCTATGTAAACATAGCTTTTGTTTACATTTTTAATGTTGAAGTGAAAATTCCAGTTTAGACCTAAATGAATGTGTTAAACGTTAGAAACTTTTTATTTATGCTTAAAATAAATAAGAAGATTGACAAATCAGCTTGAAAAAGATTTTTACTTGTATATTGAACTTATGTAAACAAAAACAGGGCACGAGCCTTGTTTACATGACAAAGAATTGTGAGCCCTGTATCTTGCTTATAACTCTACGGCTGACTCTCAAATTTCATTTGATCATCAGAAATGCATTCCTAAAGCATTGTAAATAATAAAAATAGAAAAATAGATTTTGTCCAAGATTGTGACCATGCCCCTTTAAATATTGACTAACTGAAAAAATTCATTTTGAAAAATATTTAGTATGATAAATATAATAATAGTTCAATGCTTTTTAACTACTCTTCCTAACTTGACCTTGTACCATTGTTAGTGTGGGGAACAATGGGTAGTGAACAGCTTCATATTTATATGTACATCAGTGTGTAATTGAAAGTAATTGAAAAGTAATTGTAATTACATGCCTTTTTTGAAAGTAATTAATTAAATTACCATTACATGTAATTGAAAATTTGGCCAATTACACATTACTTTCAATTACATCAAAATTTGTAATTAATTACACTCAATTACCATTACAAATTACCATTACCCCATCCCTGCATTCAAGTATCAACAATCGGCGTTACTGAAACGCTCTACTACATTCTAAGAAGTATAAAGGTCTTTGATCTTCAGCAGAAGACACCAATTTGTTAATGGATTCTTCTGTATTATTTTACTTTTTTTACTTATTAACGCTGACTTCAATGTCTTTATGGTTTGTTCGTTATTATTATGAAATTTTCAATTTAAAGCAAAAATCTGCATCCGGTCTTCAGTAGAGTCCGTTTTAATAAATACTGTATCAAACTTTATTTTTGTTTAGACAATGCATCTGTAATGGTAAATGCCAAGTTTTTAAAAGTTGTCACGATTTAAATTTCGAACATTTTAAATATGTTAAGTGATTTTTATTTTGTTACTTGTGTGTTCATAGACTATTACTTATTTTTCGTTTTATCATGACGTGGTGATAACGAAGTGTTCAAAATCAAAAGTTCAAAGGAAAAATACAAGGCAGGAGCAGAGCAAACATGGACCTCTTAAAACATTAGATATAGGACCAGGTGCCATGGAGAAGTGAGCATCCTCTGCTGATCGGTCACAACATGTAGAAAATTTTGTGAAGCATATTTAACCTTTTATGCAATATTTAGAGAATGCGTTTCTTTTGGGTACATGTATGTACAGGGCGTATAATTAATATTCCTTATCATAATTATCTTTTTTTATCCCATTATCACGCGTTTTTTTGTCATGACTTTGAAGAAAACAAGATAGTAACCATAAGGTCAATCTTAAGGCAATACGTTGTAATTTTAAAAAAAATAAATTATACAAATTATATCTTGTTTACTTTATTATGCTTTGTTTTTAGTGACATGTGGTGATAAGAACAGTGTTCAAAATCAAAAGTCCAAAGAAAAAATACAAAACAGGAACAGAGCAAACACAGACCTCTAAAAACTTAGAGGTAGGGCCAGGTGCCAGGAGGAGTGAGCATCCTCTGCTGACCGGTCACACCCGCCGTGTGCTCTTTGTCGTAATCGGGAAAAACGGAAATGTCCGTTGACAATTAGTTGATTAATAATGGTCTAATAATAATTCAGTATGAAAAACGTCAGTCGGAATGCGATCCATTGGAAGATTGTATTTGCTGTCAAGGTCGTTGTATCGACCATAGAACTTACGAAAATATGACTTCAATCGAGACTGTTGATATTCCTGTTTTATCAACTAGTTAGTCAGTAGCTTGCCTCGCCTGTAAAGTTAAAAACTTGAATTCAAAGATGTTACAATGTATATTTGTAGAGTGCTACGACTGTGACTGTGTCTCAAGCTACACATCGGTGAGTGGAGTTTATGAAATCACCAACCCAGTAACAAACAACCCCGTCCTAGTGGAATGTGTAATGAAGGATGGATACGGCTATACAGTAAGAACAGCCGAATTTTTACACAAATTTTCTTTGCTTTATCCTGTATCCCAAGTTAGTATATGGATAAGTCCCCCTTTCGGGCAATATACTGTAAACGCATTATATTTGACTGTGTATTCTATTTAGCGTTTATGGCGACATACAGCTTTCGCTTAATTAAGTACATCGCTAAACGTCATGCATATACTCTGCGTATATAAATACCCCGTACGTACTTTAAGAAATGCGATGAACCAATTTACTACGCTTACTTATTGTTTAAAAATTCAATTATACAAAATAGTGTACACGGTAAGTATAATACATTTACAGTTATATTAAACAATGGGCTGTTTTTGCCAAACAAGTAAAGGGTGGCATCAGGATGTCGATAAAAAGATAAATACGAAGGAATTGACAAACAAAGAGATTACATTAAAACTCGTGAATTTTGAACACGGATGTAGCGAATTCTCAGATGTAGCGAAGTTTTGTTGAGTCTCATGCAAATAGCATTACAAATTTATTGCAATTTGTTATGGTTATAATGTACTCAGTCGTAACAAATTTACGGATAAAGCGAACTGATTTTGATTCTCTTAGAACTGAAAAACAACGAAACTTGCATGTTTTACAACGACTTTTAAACGGGCTTAGAGCGTAAGCAATGGTCAGGCTAAAGCTTTGGCGCATGAACTGAACAACAGCTAAAATCATAATATAAAAAATTGTAGTTCCAATTTAAAAGAGATCGTAAAATGTATAATTTGTCATTTGTAAGTTTACATCTGATATTGATATTTAAACATCACTCACATGATAGTCTTGTTCTTTTTAACATTCTAAATTCTTCGAGTTTGCAGTGGGAACTTGCTGAGCGGCGGACTACATTGTATAAACTAGTAATTATAAACTTAGTCATTTGGTTCTGTATAAGAGATCTTGTTATCAAACTGAGTGTACAAACTGTTGCGGGCGTTCTTTTAAGAGCGTATACAAAAGTAAATCTTGGTTGAGTGGTAAAGGGGATGTGCGGTCATCTTGTACATTTGAAAATGAAAATGTAAACATTTCTTGAACTGGCTTGTTTCTGCCCAAAGCTGACCAACCTGTTGTCAAAAGAGAAAAAGAAAAAAAAAATGAGGTTTTACATGTTTTTTTGTATGCAATTACGCATACAAGAACAGAACAATGCCTTTTTAAAATCACTTAGAACTGCGCAGCTACAGAACATGTACAAGATGGCCGCACATCCGCCTTAAATATCTGACCCTTCCATAATTAATCATTTATACGATAGAATATAAATATGTATGAATACAATTAATAACATAGTCAATTCCTTAATAATGATTCATATGTCTGTTATAATGCCATTTCATGAACACGTTTTCAGTACACATCAATTGAGCAGAGGTATCTGTACTTTGAGTTCTTTGATTAAATGGTGTTTATAGTTAAAAGCAATATTAATAAACAATATCTTTTTAATGAATTTATTTCCTCAATTTTTTTCAATTAAACAACCTGGTTTTGAAGGTTTCCAAAAGAAGGTACTATTTGTATTTTTGTATTTTTATCAAATTTCTCAATAAACACAAATAAACACAAACGTTTGTCATGTGGAAGGAAACATGCATATAACGAAATTTCTATGCTTATTATTTCATGACCTTAGCCCAAATAAATATACTTTTCATGTTTCTAGCTAATACCGATATCAAATCAACAGACAATTATGATTCAGATATTTACCCTCATGTATATACAAAACTAAATAGAAAGTTTCAGAAATCATACAATTTTATTATTGCTGTACATATTATTTTACATTTAGCTCATCCGAGCCAAAGCTAAAGTAAGCTTTTCTGATCAAAATTTGTCCGTTGTCTGTTGTCGTCGTTGTTGTAAACTTTCACATTAATTTTCATCTTCTTCTCAAGAACCACTGGGCCGATTCAACCAAACTTGGCACTAACATCACTGGGTGAAGGGAGTTGAAATTTCTTCAAATGAAGAACCACGCCCTCATTTAAGAGGAAATAGTTTTTAATAATTGAAAATTTGTTGTTATTTTTCAAAACTTCTCTTCTCAAAAGCAATTTGGCCAGAAAAGCTCAAACTTGAGTGGACGCATCATTAAATAATGTAAATTCAAGTTTGTTCAAATCATGGTCCTCGGGGGTAGAGTGAGGCCACAACAGGGGATGAATTTTTACATAGGAAGATATGGAGAAAATATTTAAAAATCTTCTTCTCAAAAACTAATTGGTCAGAAAAGCTATAACTTGTGTGGAAGCATCCTTAGTAAGTGTAGATTCACGTTTGATCAAATAATGGTCCCTGGGGGTAGGGTGGGGTCACAATGAAGGATGAAATTTTTAATATGAATATATTAACAAAGTCTTTGAAAATTGTCTTCTCAAAACCATTTGGTCAGAAAAGCTCAAACTTGTGTGGAAGCATCCTCAGGTAATGTTAATTCAAGAGTATTCAAACCATGGTCCACAGGGGTACGGTGAGGCCACAATGGGGGAGTTAATTTTTACATTGGAATATATAGATAAAATCTTTAATAATCTTTATAAAAATCAATTGGTCAGAAAAGCTGAAACTTGTGTGGAAGCTTCCTCGGGTAGTGTAAAATCATGTTTGTTCAAATCATGATCCCCATGGGTAGGATAGGGTTTTAATGAGGGTCAAACTTTTACACAGAAAGATGTAGAGAAAAATCTTTGATCATCTTTTTCTCAAACCCATATTGGCCAGAAAAGCTGTAACTTATGGGAAAGCATCCACATGTAGTGTAGATTCAAGTTTGTTCAAATTATGATCCACAGGGGTAGGGTTGAACCACAATTGGGGTGGGGTCGAATTTTTACATATGAAGATATAAAGAAAAAAATTAAAAATCTTCTAGAGAAGCATTTAGCCAAAAAGCTGAAACTTGTGTGAAAGCACATGTTGTATATATTAAAGTTTGATCAAATCATCTCACAGATACTATAACAACAAAAAAGACTTGATACCATACCTTCAGACCATACCTTCATACCATAGAAATAGGTGGATAAAAATCAGAAGTTATTTTAACTTCTTGTTAAGATGTAACCAGATAGCCATGCTCTGACCTTGAATTGTTAGTATTACTAATTGGTAACTATGAAACTTATGTATACTTTAATACTGCGCAATTAATTGTTGTAATTATGACTAACAGAATAAACTTTGTGACTCTTGTAGCACTGCGCAGTATTCCTCAATGATGTTATGCAACAAGGTGCAGAATGCGGGCACAATAATATCCAAATTGGGAGTTTATAAATAAGTTGTCATATTTGGTGATTCTGTGTCTGCATCGATAGCTCTGGTACTCTATACTGAGTCATGTATCGCATATTTAATATAACCTTTGTAACCTTTTAAACCATGAACTCATGTATACTTTTATATATGACTTTTTAATATTGTTCGTAAGCGATGCGTCATACTCAGGCGGGAGACTCAAAGCCTGCATCCTAATACTATTAGTCCTAAATGAGGTTAAGTAATCAGGTACGGAATTCGGGCACAGTAAAATCCAAATTGAAAATATATAAACAAGTTATCAACAAATTGTCATATTTGGCGATCCTGTGTCTGCAATGACGGCCTGATACTGCAAGCTAGTCATGTAATGCTTGTTCTATCTATTTTAAAACCTTTGTAACCTTAAAGCCATGTATGAATGAATGTCTATATCTATGACCGTTTAATATTATGCGTAAGCGATGCAACATAATCATGTGGGAGACTCAGAGACTCAAAACCTGCATCCCATAATTTTTTATCGACAGTTCTGACAGTTTTGTTGCTTTATTTAGAAATAAAATATAACTCTGAAATCTGAACACTGAATTTTCACTCGTGAACTTCATAGATGGGCCGAACTAATCGGAACTGTCAATCATAAGTAAAATGTTATATAATCCCCTGTAAAATAATGTTGTGGCAGATCTTTAATTTGGGCTTTTTATAATTGATGTTGTAACTTTGACAAACCTATACGATCACACTTTTTAATAAATTGCTTGTGAAACTACTATTGGACTTAGTGGTTCCTAAGTTTGCACCTCAGGGTGGTTAAGAAGACGGACGTCTTACAAAGACATGCTGTACTAAATTGTCGTCAATATATTTTGAATATGACACTGTAATGCTGATGAATGAATGGGTGTCCAAGTAGCGTAGTGGACAGTGCACTCGCTTCTCACCGCTGCGACCCGAGTTCGATCCCCGTGATCGGCAGTGGTTGTATGTGAAAGGGTATGGTGGTCGCCCGCTTGGACACGTGGGTTTTCTCCGTGTACTCCGGCTTCCTCCCACATTAATGACCCCCTCGCGCTAACATCCGTGCCAATGAAAGATATTAATATAAGTTGTAGAACTTGTTTATCAATCGTTGTAAAATTAAATAAAGTTCAGTTTTTTTTAAATGCTGATTTAATTGGCTATTGTTGTTCAGGTGAGCGATGTGGCCCTTGGGCCTTTTGTTCATATTATATTCAATATTTTTGTTTTTGGTGTTGCTACTTTCTTATATTTATTGCAAGAAAGTCACAAGAGTTTAATTGCAAATTTTAATTTTATCGGGCACGGTCTCAAAAAAAAAAAAAAAAAAAAAAAAAAAAATATGTAATCGCTAAACTTCATATTTGGTGAATTTTAACACCATTTGTGTTATCGTATTCATCCGCCATTTCTTCACGATTCAACATATCATTGAATAAGCAAACTTACGCTTTTGCGATGAGTTTCAAATAACCAGGGGCACACAGTTTGGTTTTTGTGCACAATTTAGTTTAATAAATGAAAAAAAATATTTTGATACTTTTGATACTTTGCGGAACTGATTTCTTATGCGCATTTAGTTGTCGGTGCTGAAGAAAAATTTGGACAAATGCCAGACTAGACGATCGCTAGAAGACCGTCGAGCATAGCTCGACGCCTTAAAAAACACCAAAAAATCTGAATGAAATAACACCAAAATATTCACTTTCGTTACATGTAACTTCTTATATTGACCTTATTTGCTGGCATTACATGTATATGAGATCAGGATGATTAAATTTTTGAAATAAGTGTTTAACTAACTGATAAAATCTTAACTTTTATTCATAAATTGATACGAAAAATAGTTTAGTGAAAAAAAGTCCAAATTTCCTCCGTTTTATTGCAAGTTTATGTTTTTTATCAACTCAATCCCACGAATTGGTAAAGAAATTAATTTTTTTTATAATTAATCATTCATTTTTTGATTTAATAAAGGTTTCCGCATGACATTAAACTTTATAATAATCCGAATTTGACGACTTAAACTTTAAGTAAACAACAACCTAAACCGTTGCGCAGAATTAATACACTTGATATTAACGCATGTAATGATATAATTCAGATGAGCGATATTATAGGAAATTTTCTATCCTATTTTTGAAAGTGAGTTTTGTCACATTCAGCAACGTGGCCGCGCACTTGACAGGGAGCAACCATTCTTCCACTAACTAAGCCGGTTATGCTAAAAATAGCCTTACTACGAATACTCTTGAAAAACAACTATTGAAAACAACTTCGGAAAAAAAGACAATAGTTTAACTATTGATACAAACAAAAACAAAACTGATATAAAATTGACTTCAAATTCATCACAAATACATTTTCATTCCTTTTGCGAAGTATTGTCAAGCAATATGGTATTGAGGGGTATGTGAGTTCGCAAACTCTTTTCATTTTGGCTTGTTGTCTTTTTTTACACTATCTTTAGTCTTTTACCATTTCGTCTTTTCTATGAAGGTAATCCTCCAGCGACATGACGGTTCCGTGGACTTCAACCGGACGTATGCCGAGTATCAGGACGGGTTTGGATCGCCATTCACAGAAATGTGGCTAGGTAATGTATCAACCATCTGGCCACACTGTCACCAATATTTTTGAAACTACCTAGCTCATACTGAAAGTCCCATTTGAAAAATGGTAAAACCCCGGCGTTGAGGTTGAGAAATAGTAATAAGTTGATGATGGCGGGGCCAGTACGGTACTACGGATTGAAGTCGAATGGTAACACATGACAACATTGTCAGAATATAAGGTAAGGTTTAATATAAAGTTGTAAAATACTGGATCTTTGCGGACTGTGTTCACACACACACACGCACACACACACACACACACACACACACACACACACACACACACACACTCTCTCTCTCTCTCTGTGAAATCCACACACACAATTTCCTTTGATTACAGGAAATGAATATTTTCATCATATGTCCTACTATTGGAGTTCCCGTCTGTATATTGAGTTGAAGTACAATGACTCCAGTTTCCGATACGTGGAATATTTTGATGTTTACCTATACCCTGCCTCGGCTTATTATCGTCTTCGTCATTACGGCATGATGACAGGAAACGCAAGTAAGAATTTTATAAAATATTGAAGCAATGACGCTCCTTTCATTTTTTACCTTTTTAATTCAAAAGACAGTTCGTTTTTAACTGTATCATATTTTAGGGAATCGTGGTATATAAAAAGTTTAAATATAAGAAGTAACTATTGTTTGTAATTGTTGCAAGCATCATCTGTGATTGAGTTGTACAGTAACAAAGTGAAAGAAATAGCCAACTCTTATCCATTCTCGTCTAAATGATGAAGTAAATTAATATATATACTTCATTGTTATAGCAATTTTCATTAAAAGGTGACGTACTAAGTTATATCGATGGTTATTATTTCGGAACCCACGACCTGGATCCCTATGGCTGCGGATGTCTTATGTTGAAGTACGGCGGGTGGTGGGACGCTTGTTGTTCAACTCCATGCGGTCTGACCATGCCTTATAACGACCCCACCTATCCATTTGGATGGGACTGTAGCGCCGAAACAACTATCAAGCTAACGAGTGTAAAAATGATGGCGAGAAAAATGTGGAAATTTTAAAAAAAATCTGCAGAACCGATCACATGTCGACCCTATTTAAATCTGACTAGGGGTAAATTATTAAAAAATTGATAACTTGTTTCATCTATATCATTTATAGTGTTTATAATCGAAATATTTTTAAATATTTGTTACTCAAATAGTTTTCTCGCGTTACGTTGATTGCATGTATTTTTATACTTGATTTTGTTCTGTTCAAGAAATTAAAGAACTTGGCGAATTATATGCATTTTAGATTGATAGTGAAAATTTCCAATTTTGTTCGTTGCTTTAAATGAACTGCTTTGTACCTTTTTTATAAGCATGGAAAACAAAATTTCGTAGCAAAAGCAATAGAAAAAAATATGTCTAAAGTATTTAAGAATTAAAAGTCAAAAGTGTATGTTGGGATCGAACCAGAATCTTAAAAATCTAGATACCAATCACAACTTATCGGGTCTTTCGACAGGGCTCAAAAATACATTGAGCGAAAGACGTTATTTTTTTTTATGGATTCTCTATATTCTTTTCATCTTTGACTTATAAACACTGACTTTAATATCTTGAAGGTTTGTTCGTCAGTATTTTGAAACTTTCAATTTTGATAGTTGGTTAAAATCTACATGCGGTCTCCAGTAGACCCCATTTTAATAGATATCAAAGTTTATTTTTGTTCAGACAGTGGATCTGCAATGGTGATTGCCAAGATTTTAAAAGTTGTCATGATTAAATTTCGAACATTTCAGATATGTTAAGTGATTTTCATTTTGTTACTTGTTTATTCAAATCCAGAAAAAAGTTAAGTGTTGATACATACATTGTAAAGTTCTCACATATTTTCGTTTTATCTTTTCACCTAGAAAATATATAAAATGTTAAAAACTTGTAGAAAAATTTTGTGAAGCATATTAAACATTTTGTACATTATTTAGAGAAGGAGTTTCTTTTTGTATGAGAGATTCAGGGCGGCGAAGCTTAAGACGAGAGCAAAAACTCTTTTTTTATGCTAGACGATAAAATTTTGAACTAATGGAGGTGAGGGTTCTAGAACTAGTCTTGCGGAACAGGTCTAAGTAAGTTACATGTAGAATTTTAAGCCATAGGTATGCTATATAAATTTTAGAATAGAGGTTTGATCTTCAACCTTCCTCATTGACCGAGTGCCAGGTTGTCTAATTTTAATCAAATTCTTCAGTAAACTGTCTTGAACAAAGCCACTAACATCCAGCATAGTTCCTCTGGTTTCTTTTTGATTTCCAGCATGATATGAACGAGGTCAATGAAGTGGCCTCAGTGAACTGGAATCCATATTGTTGCCGATTGGTTTAAAATTTAACATAAGAATAATAATAAATTTGAGAAATAAGTGGTGGGGGGAGGGGGGGGGGTATTTAATTTTACCATGAGATCATCATTGATCTTGATAACTTGTTTGTTCTTCCTTTTTCATTTGGGTAACTCTATGTAGCCTCTATTTGATCAACAACAGTGAAAGAGAGAGAGAGGCACGGAGGATCGGTATATTTTTCTGCAACGTGTAATTTTCTCTCTATGTTTTACAAAAAGTATAGAATTAAATGATATTTCTAGAAACTTCAAGAAGCAAACTGTTTGTAGGTTTTTGAAAAATTAATTTACTTTTTGAATTCTTGATAAAGGTTTCCTATATGTCAAGCCAGATCAAACATATTTATTATTTTAAAGAAAGAAAGTACCGTTTATCAAATTGATGCATAAATATGCTTTAGAGTTTTAATTACATCAATAATATCTATTACGCAATGAATATTAGAGATTCCTTAGTGAACCCCAATAATGATAAGGATAAGTTCCCCGGGCTACTTCAATAACTATTTACTATAAAACTGTCAAATGTTGAACAAAAACGTATACCGTTGTGATACATCGTTGATAATGGCGAAGATTCCAAGATTTGTGCTGTTGGTCCTATGTTTTAGTGTTTATGCATTCGCCTTCTACAGCAATACCAAATTTCTTTACGAAGGTTTCGTGAACTACGAAATAAATGACCATTTGTTTAAGGAATTTCAGATGCTTGGAGGACGCGAAATGGCGAATTGTTCTCAAGAGTGTATCTTAGAAAACGACTGTACCGGGTTCGAACTATGTGAAGTCGATTTGTCACAGATATGTAGGCTTACAAATGACAGTCCAAATCCTGAGCCTTCTCTGGACAATTCTGCTCCCTGTCAGCACTTTATTAAGGTATCTTCCTCTGTTAGAACACGATTTTGTATTTACTAAATATTGCACAGTCATAATTTATTTGTTTGAGAACATGAATTTAGCAATATTTATACTTTTAAAACCTCTCAAGTGTTATGCAAAATAAGTACATGTAGTCAAATGTAAGTTACTGGTCTATCGTATATCTTTTCTAAATCTGAATTTAACTTTGCAAACTAATAATTAAAATACCATGCATTTCAGCTTTCCCACGACTTGTATACTTGTGACGGGTTTTCTACAACTGATCAATGCATTGAAAACAGCTCTCCAATTTCGATAACCAGCGTAACTTCCGGTGTGACAGTGCAGACAACGACATCCGGGTCATATTCAGGTGATATACACTGTATTAAACTATAGTATTACGGCCTTTGGGAACATGGATTTTCATGTAGGATATCGTTGTTTCAAATGATTGTTTTATAATGGTTAGGATGAGCAACTTTCAAGTCAAATTTTGTGCAGATCACCCGTCGGCTTCCATGAACTAACTTGCGCCGTGAACTTTAATGTAGCCAATGTCCGATTTTAAACAACGTTATGACATGAATGAATGAATTTGGGAGTTTTTTGGCGAATGTGTTCCCATCCTTATCTTTAATTGACATATAAAAGGTCAACATGTCTTGAATCTACATGTATATAGTCGATATATTTCCTTCTGAGTATTGATAATTTGTCAAAATTAACACTCATCATATTTTCTCGGCATGAAATTTATCAATGTTTCAACTCGCCACTCTAATTACGTTTACAGTATATAGAGGTGTTATACCGTATGTTTGTAGGTTGCTCTCACTGCGACTGTGTCTCGAGCTATACAACAGTGAGTGGAGTTTATGAAATCACCAGTCCAGTGACAAACAACCCTATCTTAGTGGAATGTGTAATGAAGGATGGATACGGCTATACAGTAAGACTGACCTTACTGCCAAGCACAAAACGGTTTTCAACCGGACTGGCATTATCATTTTGATTAAGCTACAAGTACTATATTATTGTCAAACCTTCGGGTCAAATCTAAACTATGCCAGTTTATTAGATTTGGAGTTCGGTTCGATACTGTTCGTGAGAATCCCTTATATATATAGTAAACTGTCAATGAGCACAATACAATCACTTAATTAATGTTTTATTTCAAATGAACCTTCAAATAATTTGAAATTACACGGAGACAAATGAAGTTTGAAGAATACACAATAGATGTTGATCAATGTTGAGGAATGTTTCTTATGTGTGGCATTACCATGTGATAGCGTGGGGGTGTATAAGCTTGTTCACATTTTCTTTCATAACTTAATATAATGTATTATGGTCGCTAAACAATCTGTCAATTCTATGAAGGTAATCCTCCAGCGACATGACGGATCCGTGGACTTCAACAGGACGTATGCCGAGTACCGGGACGGGTTTGGGTCGCCATTCACAGAAATGTGGCTAGGTAAATATAAAATGATAAACCAGCTGGTTAGGGTACTACCAAAACCAGTAACACAAGAAAACAATATCTGAAAAATAGATGCTTTCTCGGAAATGAGAAGAAAGATGTGCACATGTACACACAAACGGACACCACCTCTCTCTCTCTCTCTCTCTCTCTCTCTCTCTCTCTCTCTCTCTCTAATTTACACGTTTTCTTTTGATGACAGGAAATGGTCATTTTAATTATCTGACCTCCTCTTGGAGTTCCCGTCTGTACATTGAGTTGAAGTACAATGACGCAAGCTTCCGGTATGTGGATTATTCTGACGTCATCGTATCAAGTGCCTCCAGCCAATATACCCTCAGTCGTGTCTCCTCGATGACAGGAAATGCAAGTACGATTTTTTTTATTATTGAAGTAATGTTTTTTTCTAACTTAGTATTTATTCATTTCAAAAGACACAAAAACACATTTATATTTTTCAAATCTATTCCATTATTACATCTGGGGGGTATCCGGTTTTAACCAGTGTATTCATGCATATAGTAGAGGTTATTGTTCTTTTGAGTCACAGCAAGCATATTTGATGACTGATTTGTATAGTAACAAAGGAAAATTTATAGACAACTCTATTTTATTCTGTTCTAAATGACTATTCATACACATTATACTTTAATTTCAAAATAGGTTAAATAAATTTTAGGTGACATATTACGTTATTATGAGAACCATCCTTTCGGAACTCATGACCTGGATCCCACTGGTTGCGGATGTCCTATGTTGAAGTACGGCGGGTGGTGGGACAGTTGTTGTTCCGATACATGCGGTCTGACCATGCCTTATAACGACCCCACCTATCCATTTGGATGGGACTGTACCGCCGAAACAACCATTAAACTAACGAGTGTGAAAATGATGACTACAAGGTGAATACAATGAAAAGAAATTTGCTGAATTCTTCGTGTGTTATCTGAACCAAAAGTGAGACTTGGGAACAATATTTATTATAAAGAAACTGATGAGTAATCTTATATCTATCATTTATAAATATAATCTTCCGGCACTTTTTTCAAACTTTGTAAACTGTAAATAATAAAACAGATTTATCAGGTAAAAATGGTAAATGCAAAATCATCATATAATATCATTAAAAGATCATGTACAGTACGTATACGTAGATTTATGATAATGTAAACATGTGTACATGACTGTATATCCTGCAGCAATTACTTAGTCTAATAGTCTGTGCCACGTTAAGCTATATGTAAATTATGTGATGTATATAAAAATATACGCATCTGGCATCTGTAGGCATACTTGTATCTGCCTTTGTGTTATTCTGTGATAATATTGTTTTTCAAGCAAAAAGTAAACAAAAACAAAAACACAAAAAACATTATAAAAAATATACTTCTCTTTTATAAGACCAGCCTTAGAATATGCTGGGCATTACTATCAAATCATCTTAATAAAATATTTAAAATGTTCCACAGCAAAACTCCTTTATACCCATCTAACCTTTTACAAACACAAACTCCTATAGATGTTACACATCAAACAAGAAGTAACAATTCCAATCGAGAAATATACACAAAATCAAAATAAAATTATTAGTCATTTCTTCCAAGCAAAATAAGGCTCTGAAATACATTAAATAATTAAAAACAAAACTCCTTTTTCAGTAATTAAAAAAAAAAATATCTAAATAGTATCAATATACATGTAAAAATTCCCTATTGCTATAATTTTTTTTTCATACAATATGTTGCATCAATTGATAAATGTCATATGAGAAATTTTGAAAACACATCATTTTATTTTAAGGGGAGACAGGACGATGATCACGTGACTTTTGTTGATCACATGACAGTTATTATAGAATGTATAGTTATTGAACTGGTTATAAACAATGTGGAAGTCAAGTTGTTTGAGTCTTTTATTTAATCTATAAATGTGTAAAGAAGACACCTCCAATTTGATTTGTGCCCCCCCCCCCCCCAATATAATTATTTAGTTCTTTGTTTAGTAGGTTAGTTGTATTATGTAAAATTTTCTAATTGAAAGTACATAAGTTGGGAAACTTTTTACTTTTCTAATTTTAGAAATGTAGATGTACAAAATCATAAGTGGTTAATGAATAATAGATATATTTTGAATATCAATTTATTAATGTTTACTTAATAAATAAATCCAAAAAAAAAAATACTTTTTTAATGCTTCAGAACAGAAATAATCACAGAAAGTTATAACTCCAGAAATAGGGATTGGGTGATTCCTACTGAAATATCTCCGTTGAATGCCAAGAAAATGACCATGGAAGAACTAGGGTCAGAAAGTGCTACAAATGGCCTAATAATTTCCAGGAAAATAAACTATCGTTTTTTTCTAAGTTTTGTGTGTTTTCTGAATAAACAAAATGCTTATTTGATTTGAATCTTCTTTGTAGACGAAAACATTTTCAAATAGGCCTATTTATAAAAAAGCAAATAACATGACGTTATGTTTGGAACTTGCAATGACGTTGTGTTTCATATGAAAGTATTAACTGTGCACATGCCTACTTTCAACGCCATTTACGGGAGATATATTGAAGATAGAAAAAAGGTAGTTTTAAAAAAATATAGATTCTCAAATTATCATTGGTAGCGAAAAAAAAGTTTTGAATCCAGGCCAATTTTAGTACTTTCTGATCCTAGTTCTTTGTATATGATATAAAACACATGCTACGGTTGCTATATGAAGTTTTTAAGAAATTTTCATTGAGTATTTTATGTGCTATCACAATCTATTTAAATTTAGAATAACAAATTCAATATTTTCAAATTATTTTCTCATTTAAGAAAAATTGAAATTGTCAAAAATTAAAAGCATAATGCTAGAAAAGCCGGGGGTAATTCATATCAAATATCTCTGTTGATGTATTAAAAAAGCAATAAAATTCACGGACAAAAAATTTTACATGGCAACGCCCTGATCCCACTGTTACTATAACGCAAATCATATAAATAGTAATCATATTATATTTTTAAACAACCACACCCATCAAGCAAGTTTAAGTGGTATTTCACCAAAAGGTGCGTCTTGAACATTGAACCTACATATCTTAGCTCAATTTCTTGATAGCCTTTTAACACAAGTTATGAATTCCATTTTAAAAACAAATGCAGTTTAGTTCACATTCATCGACCATGTTAAAATTTTTATAATTTTCACAAGACCTTAGCTCACTTCTTTTGGTATTGAGGCAAAAGGTATAACATGACAAACTTTTAAAAGTTTTGAAATGATGCTGGGTTTTTTTCCGCATAAACCAAACACTGTATATCTAGATACAATCGAACTATTTTCATAAAAAATCACCTTTTTATGCTATTTTTAATTTACATTGTATCGGTGTTTTGATTGTGTAAGTTCAGGATTTACCAAAGCAGTATGTATTATGTATTCACAAACAACCAAAACTGTAAACCTCAAGCACAACTCTTTATAGTAAATTTCTAAGGTTCAAAAGGAAAACATCACCTATATTGTCAATTAATCAACAACATACTAAGATATATGTTCCTCTCCACTAAAAACATTAACATGTGTATCAGTATTTTGTTGAATAAAAAATCATTATGAATTCAATAGAGTTTGCAATATTATTGAAGCATCGTTAGGTTTGTAACTTATTTAATTAAAATATAGTCTCTCTCATGTTATCCATATGTAGATGACGTTCTTAATTTTATGAATGACTTGAATAAAGAGAATTTATTGAACACAATTTGGTTAGAATATATTGCCGCGTATCTTTTATCTACAGAACTTTTGGCTTTCTTGTGTTCAACGATCATAACATGCACATTAAAGTGAACTGTTATGCGTCATTGTTATTATCTAACAGAAACTAATCAAAGGAAAATCGATAATTGAATTTAACTGTAGATATGCATACTGTGAAAACGTTCTCACGAAAAAGAGTTTAACAGGTTATGATCAATCGTCGAAATGGTTTTTAATATTGCCTGTTTGAGATTAATTACCCAAATAGGATATTGATTTTCAGTGCAAGAAATGGTAAAACATGTCTAGTTATTTTTAATAATTTACTTTTTGCAGCCAGCAACTTTTGGTATAGTTTTTCTGTAAACTTTGAGTTTGTGAAATTGATCCCTTACAAGCTTTGTATCTACTAATGGATCAATCTCCCAGCAAAACTTGTTTGACATTTTAAAAATACTTTTTATGTTATTTTATTTTTAGCACTGTGAATTTATGTATGGTAGAGATATTAACACACAGACCAGCAAAAACATTCAATTTAGGCAATAGTTTTTTTTAAATTATTTTTTCTCCTGATTTTAGATATTTATACAAACTAAGCTTTGTATTCTTTTTTTTTCTTTGATATCTCTGAAAAATGTAAGCAGAGTCTGTATTTATAGCCAGTCGATGACCGTAAATAATGCATACGAAACTGCTTTAAAATCTCTTTGTACATGCATACGATATTTGACATGAAAATAACATTCTATATGGCAGTTGATACAGGAATATAGAGAACATTAGAAATTAATTAAAACGTTCAATACAAACTTCCTTCTCAGTAAAAAATGAAAAAATAGTGAATATGTTTTTTTTTATCTCTGTAATCAGTTACCTAGTTTTTTAGTATCAAATGCATTCCGATTGCACTCATTGCACTGTTTTTAATATTTTGCATTATTTAAAGATCCAATCTTAAATACCGAATTCTGTCAGTTTTACATCGTGTTAAGAAATTTTATGTCTATTTGTACTGTCCCGCATAATTTTCACAAAAATCCTTATGTGTTTTACAAAGATAAAATCTTTCTTCTACTGTTACAACACGACAAAGTATCTAAATTTCTTCAGATTTGGCTTTTATTCCATATAACCCACGGGTTAATCTATCTTCTGATAAACTATCTTATGGAGCCCATTCTATCCAGGGGGACGTTTATTTGAAATGTCTACTTGCACTTTTTAAAGTTTTACAACACTTCAGAAGATATTTATATTTAGAGAGACATACAAGAACTGTTGTTTAGGTAAACAATGTGGCCAATGGGCATTTTGTTAAATTATATTTTCACCAAGGAAGTTCTTGATAAATAGCTACAAAAGTATGTCTTCCGTGTTGAGGTAACATAATATTTCTCAAAATTACGATTGCATAGGTTTTTTATTACATGATATAATTGGAGTTGCATAGAGCTTTAAGATAAAACACATTTCTTTGCCGAGACAGGGTTGATATAAACATTTATTTAATTCGAGGCGGAACAGGTGATGACAACACAGTTCACAGGGAAATTAAACTAAGTGTTTTGCAGGACTGTAAATAGTTTCATGACTTCTACTATACGATATCTAGCCATTTGAATATGGTAAGCTTAATATTTGTAGATTGATAAAGCTTAGCATCTATGTTATACATTCACCACTTGTAGGTTAGAGATTTTACCTGTTAACGGGCAACTTGAACTAAACAATGTAAATTGATGATACATCGGTAAACCGTGCGCGGGCAAGTCCTAAACGGATGAAAAGAGAAACAACGTGTGTGTCTTCCAGAAACGTGTTTTTTAATGTCCGGTAATTACATAACGTAAGCCGAAACTTTACAATGTGTAATCTATTTTAACTTAATTTTTTAGTTAGATAATATTGTTGAAACTTGCAAGATAGAAATGGGATACGATTTGTCCGTAACTTCCATATCATACAAACACCTGCATAAGATATGCATACTGAGTTTTATGATTAAATATAATTTCATAGTTATTCGCCATTTTCCCCTGTTCACCAAATTTTTTCAAACATAATTCATTTTAAATTTTGTTTTAGATTAATTGCTTGCCTGTAATAATTATTTCATGTCTTCCAATAATATTAATTTTTGCTGCAAACAATTGTTGCATACTCGGTTAGGTCCAAACCACTGTATGGAAAATGCTATTCGAAATGTGGTCGATTTGGATTTGCACTAGATCCATTTGTTTATGTTTGAACATGCAGAACCTCAAATAGAATTAGGAAGGCTTCAGTTTCTAGAAAAGTTAGTTGTCATTTAATTTTCCCGAGAAGCACAACCAAACTACAATTATCAGCACTGTTTAAAGAAAACGAGCTGTTCTTTGTTTGAGTTACATGTAATGTTGTAGTTTGTTTACAATATTTTTTTGTGATTGTTATACTTGTTTGGCTCCTCCGTTCAGAAACAATGAATTAAGTTTTCTTTATTTTTGTTGTTGGTATTTTGATGATTTCAACATCACGTTTATCACGTAAACTATATGGGTAATGATTATCAAACGCAAGACAAAAATAAGTTGAAAAAAAATTAAAACAGTATAATGAATTTGATTTCATGGCATATTATCGTTGGTATTCATGTCATGCTTGTTATGTTTTTTGTTATGGTTGGGACAGGTTGAAACTGATATGCTTGAACTGAGTATACCAGTTAGTGTATTGTTTTAGTTATTTAATCTATAACAATATTAAGAATGCTCTCAAATTTACCTACTGTCACTAGTCTATTAAGTTCTTTAGCAACACAATGTATCATTATTCATAATACCACAATTACTCTTATCAAGGACAAATTTTACTTGAAAATGAGTATGCGGTATCATGTCACATGCACCTGACGTTATATAAAATATTATGCTCCTACAGATACATGTAGAGGCAGGTACATGCCGCCATCTTGGATTTATTTAAAGCTGTCAGTTTAGCCTCATAATACTCCTGATACTCAATAATAATTTTTTTCGACCAATTTCGTCTTGCAGTCGGTAATTCAACATCTTTGTTGCCTATCGAGCTGATCAGAATATTGCAATGCTTTAGCAATATATTTAAAAAAAAATAATCTGCATTTACTATTTCGAGAATGCAACAAATGTCAAAAGGTAGGATGGAAGTTTTTATCGATATTAAATGAAATTTCCACGCACCGTGTTTTTGTGTTTTTATTTCAATACATATGAATTTATGAATATGTTATTACAAAATTTGCGTATAATTAGTAAATATCTAATTTCATATCTTCAGCTTGGTTGTTAATCAAACTTTATAAATACGCTTAATGAATATGCATATAAGTGCAATAATTGAAAAGGGTTACATGTACCCGAAGTATGCCGCAGTAATGTTAGCTTCCGTCCTCCATTTAGCCATATGTCGAATATTTGAAGCAGTATATGTATATTCAGGAATGAATTGTATTAATGACAGATGTAATACGCTGTTTTTGGTTGAATCAGTAGCCGAAGAGGATCATAAGATAATTTCAAGCAAGAATTCAAGATAAAGAGACAGTTTTAATTAAATCCAATATGGCGACGATGTGTACCTCAATTATAAGTCGGTGGTATAATTTTTTACTATGAGAAAAATATATTCTGTAATGTCAGGTGCATGTTTATCATGGGGATTGGGAAGTAATCTTGAAAAATGATAACGAAAATTGATAGTACATCATTGTGCTTGTGAAGACGTTTTGGTAAGCCCCCCCCCCCCCCACCCCTTTCATAAAAAACCGCGATATAATCACAATGTTTCTGAAACAGACATTTTCATGATGACATCTTTACATGAACAATGTTCTTGAAGCCGACATTTGCATTGTGACGTCTTAATATGAATAAAGTTTTAGAGTTTGGAGTGATATTATTCTTACATAATTGTACTGCTGAGTACCGCTTCAAACGTAATACGCAATACTTGTGATACCTAAAAAAGTATAGCCTTTATGACAAAAAATAAAGCTTTCAAAATAAGTATTTCACAAACACGAATTAGTTTTTAAAACAAAGGGTATGTATATGACTATTCTCAAGGCATTTAGAAGAACATGTAATTGAATTTAATTGCATATGCTTAGTAAATATTTCTTGAAAATTTAACAAATAACATCAATGCTTGACAATGTCCAACGTGCTTGCAATAGGTGTTTGAAAATGAAAGCTAGAGAACAAATCTAAATACATGTAACTTTGAAAATAACAGTATTGCTGCTCAAATAATTTTATGCAATTTTAATCAAAATTAATTAAAGGTGCGGAAAACGCATTTTTTTTAAATGCGCTGACAGTAAATTCAAGATACCCGACAAAAGTTTAGCCTGTGATCCAAATCAAGCACATTCTCGATAAACACTTTCCGTTTAATGCAAATAAGCCTCATAAAGTAGATTTTTATCAAAATATTTCTATCAACTTTAAACTTGAGCATATGTAGTACATCGAGGCGTACAAAAACTTTTTTATGCATAAGTGGATAGTGCATTTACAATCTGATTGAAACAAAAGTCCTTAATATTTAATTCAAAAGAACAATACTTATTATTGGTCTAAGAAATCCAAAATTGATTGCAAGATAGATTACAATTAAAAGTAACATCAAAGTTGATAATTATTTAAAAGATACGAAAAAACAGCACATCGTCAAAATTATTAATGTAAATGATTTACCTCACCTTACCTGTCCTCTTCATGTCAGCTGGCACATTAGGCCTTAATGCACCGCTTTCACTTGCCTCTGTCAAAGGCTGCTGCCACTGCTGTTGCCCAGCTATTCTATCCTTGCTTTAATCGCTCCTGTTCTGTGCTTCTTCTCTGTGTTGTTTTTTTTTATCGGCCTACTTTTCTTTCTTCTAAGTGCCACGTCATTGCCATGACATATATCATGGTGTTCTCCACCCTTAGTACATGACCATTCCTGGCTATTTAATTTTCCTGGGTGTAACTATTTTGCTCATTCTTGTTTTCTTTTCTTGGTGGAGTTCTTCAGATTTGAGATTTTGTTAGGCCATCTTACTCATACATGTAACATTCTTCTCAGGCATCTATTCCGGTAATCTTTGATTTTTTTTGTGTCTTACAATCATGTATTTCATTGTTTTCCAAACAATTGTACTGACAGGACCAAACTTTTGAATGATTTAACTTTTGTATGAAAGGAACATTTTTAAGAGCTCCAAATATTACTGATCCTTCTAAATTGAAACTTGGCTTTTCCCTGTCTATTTTAATGTCCTCGGCAGCTCTTTCTTTTGTGGTTATTACTCCTCCAAGGTAGATACAATACTAATTTCTCTTTTTGTATCTTAGTTTCGGTTTTTGAAAATGTATGTATATATAATATATTATTTAACTATTTGGCTTTAATCATGTTACTTGATACACCCAAGCTCAATCGGACACACGTTAGTAGGTATCTCGCATCAAATTAGCTGCAGAACTGCAGCTCCACGGAAAATCGAGTTGACGGACCGTGGAGCTACAGGTCCACCCATATAAAAAATTGTATATTTATTGCGCACAAAAAGTTGCGCGCAATTTTTGGACTTATTAACCTAACTAGTATATATTCTGTGAAAATCTCAATACTAAAAAATTCCTGAGACATTATACTTAACATGTCATTACTTAAATTGCCTCTGAATATCTTTAAACACTCTCATCGGCCCCGTAAAGTGAAATGGTGTGGTTTGTTTACAGGCAAAAATGGCGACTCTTGATCCCGATGTGAATTTACCATACTTCAATTTTCGAGGTGGGTTAGGCTGCTAAGAAAAAACGTTTTGGGCAAGTAAAGAAGCGAATCAGTAGTAAATTTTCTCAGGAATTTTTTGGTATGAAAATATTTACATAATATGTTCCAAAATTAGTTAAATAAGTCCAAAACCGCGCGCAACTTTTTGTGCGCAATAAATATACAGTTTTTTATACGGGTGGACCTGTAGCTCCACGGTCCGTCAACCCAAATTTTCCGTGGAGCTACAGTTCTGCACCTAGCATCAAATGCGAAGTGAATGGCCCGATCTGCTGAATGGTTCCTCGTAGTCGTCCGTCGTTCATATATCTTCTTCAGTTTTGTCTAGTGTATGGTGTTAACTGAATAACTGAGTTATTACATTGAGTACAAACTTGTGACGAGCAATAAAGAATCTACTTTAGATGTAAATTCATGACCCTTTAGTAAAAGGTTTTGGTGCCTTATTGATTAAAGAGTGAAAACTCACTCATTAGTTTTTCACGTATTCCCTTTATTGCAAAAGTATAAAACAAACTGATTTCGTATTTGTAATGCGAAATAACCGTCTGTACTAAAAATGAATTTCTTCTACCCCCCCATATCTAAGAACCAATTGTAAGGCAGGGTAATAATGTAAATGCACTGACTTACTTTTCGATTTTTAAAAAAACTATTGTTGATTCTATGTTAAGAATATTTGATTGATGATCTGTAAGGGTGTTCATGAAGCTATCCTAGGACTAAAGTGCGTTCTAAATACGTCTTAGGATACGTCTTAGTCTTAAGTCTGTTTCTCGAAGCTTACCTAAATTTAGGAACCGCCTTAACTTTTTCCTAATTTTAGGGTAGCACATACCTTGTCCTAAGACCATCCTAAGATTGTGGTTCACGTTTTTATAAGATCTTGGGGCTGTTGTGATGCTTTTTCGTAAGCTCTACCGGTAGAATAAGGCAATCTTTTATACAGTTCCAGCATTTCTGTCAAACCTTAAATTCCTAATCGGGGGGGGGGGGGGGGTTATTAATTAATTCTATTACAATAACAACTTTTAATATCATGTATATGTACGTTTATTTTTATATATATATGGAGAGGGACATCGAACTCTGCCTCTTCTTCGTTGCTACGTGCCTGCCTGAGAGCTGATGATTAAAACGAATTTATTTTTTCTTCAAATATACTATTTCTGTGTGACAATAGATGAAAACTATTAATTTATTTTCATCAATTACACTGGCTTGAATAAGTAACTTACATTCATTGCTTTGATTATTGACCAAAAAATCATATTCAAGTGTCCTTGGCTAAAAAGTAAATCTACATCGGTTTATACAAGTTTTAGCTTTCCAAAAAGCTTGCCTGACTTAACAAAATCATTCCATTGGAAGCATGTATCAATTTCTTTATAAGAAATACATTTTAATTTTCGGTGCTGTGTATAAATTTATGAATGGAACATGCAGATTCAAAAGGAAATATTAGTGTTTTTCTTTAATTTTAGTTTATTATTTGCAATTAAATTATTTCAAATTATTAGGAAGTATCAAACAATTGTAAGATTGAAAGCGGAAAAAACTTAGTTTTAAATAGTATTTGCTATATCATTAGGATTGCAAAATCAAAGGCCTTTCAGTAATTTTCAAGCAAAGGTTTTTCATAACAGGAACGTTTCTTTTTAAAATCAAAGCTTACACGTAATGCTCCAGAGTATTCTTATTATCATATCGTATATACGTCCCGGTCATTGTATAGGAGCTCTTTAAGATCAATTCTTGTAAGAATCAAAGATTTATATAGGGGTCTGGCCACGCATAGTCACAGATTTTCTTAATATTTCATACATGGATACACCTTAGAGTAAAATGCAAAAAGACACTAAAAATTGGTTGGTCATTAAAATATATCTAAGTTAATGTATATGTAAATGTATAAACATTAAAATTACTGGTTTTAGGTCTATCGTGTTAATACACATGTATAATTTTCCATGTCGAAATTTTTAATGATTTATCCCTGCACAAGTCTCTCAAATTCTATTTGTATAAATTAATGTTGCTAACTTTTTTCTTAAGTCATATCTTAGGAACACACATAGGTCATATCTTAAGAGAGTTTCGTGAACATGCCTGCTGAACAATAAGTTAGATATTTACATCATTTTTTCCTTTAGAATAAGAACGCTGCTAAGAGAAAAGCCGAAGAGGATGCCGAGCGTGAGCTAATGAATTTAAAAACCCAAGCAATAGATAAAATCAATCATGCAGAGGAGGAAAAAATCAATCTAAGGGAAAGAGGAGAAATTTTGACAAACGCCACAGTAAGGAACGAGAGTAAATGCAGTTTGATGTGAAATGCAGCAATTATTACAAAATGAAAACTGGGTTCGTTTTGGTGGGAAAATGACTTTTATAACGAAAGAATAAAAGAAATTTAGTAAGGTTCGAGAAAATCGACTAGAAGGATAAGAGTGAAACTGCATCGAATGAGAGAGAGAGAGAGAGAGAGAGAGAGAGAGAGAGAGAGAGAGAGAATATGATAAAAGATCCTTATCATTTTATTATTTTTTGATAATCATCGTTAAGGTCAAAATGATTTCAGGGTGTCTTTTTGGTGCTAGATCCATTATAATGTCATAATTGATTTGATATATCTTTTCCCGTACTTTATGACTGTATGGGAATTATATAGAAAATAAAACATTTTCATGAGATTCTCTTTGAAATCCTGTAAAAAGTAATCCCGATACCTATGATCAATTCAATATCGTTTTAAAGAAAAGGATATATTTTTTTCGTCAAAAACGGAAACAACTACAGTGTAAAACACGACTAAGGAAGCGCATAAGTGCCACGTTGTGAATTTTTTTCTTCTTTAAAATTCTAACTTTAGAGTTAGAATTTCCAATTGTAATCTTGGAATTTCCAACTTTAATCTTGGATTTTTCAACTTTAATCTTGGATTTTTCAACTTTAAAGTTGGAATTTCCAACTTTAATCTTCCTAAGATACATGTATTACGATAATTTTTTTTTAATTTCAGACAAATGTCTTTAAATAAGTCAACTTTATCAACGCCATGTAGATAATGGCATAATCAAAATATACAAGTTGCACGGCTTTGTTATGATTTTAATTGCTTGTACATGTGCTTCTTTCTTATACTACATTTAATTAACGACATACTTTTATTTTACCTATTAATACATGTATAACGTTGATTTGATTCAAAGTCATTTCGATACTGATAACTGATACTGTATACATGTATACGGTTAAATCTTGTTTTTTATAAAGACTTATAACTATAACTTTATAGCACATTTTTCCTGTGATATAATGAATACTGTTATATTTACAAGAAATCAATTAAAACTATAGTGTTTGAAATTTCAACTTAAATCTTAGAATTTTAACTTTGAAGTTGATCTTTCCAACATTAATCTTGGAATTTCCAACTTTTAAGTTAGACTTTCCAACTTTAAAGTTGGAAAAATCAACTAAACAGTTGGAAAAATAAACTATAAAGTTGGACATTCCAAGATTAAAGTTGGAAATCCCCAGAAATTAAGTTGGAAAAATCAACTTTAAGGTTGAATATTCCAAGATTAAAATTGGGCATTCAAACTTTAAAGTTTGAAATTCCAAGATTAAAGTTGGAAATTCAAACTCTGAAGTTTGAAAATCCAACTTTAAAGTTTGAATTTCCAAATTTAAAGTTGGAATTTTAAAGAAAAAAATCACAGCACTTATACGCTTCCGTACATGACTTTTCATCGCGTTTATCTTAAAATGAAGCTTCGGTACACCTTATTAAAGTAGGCTATAGTTATAAGGCATTTTTGAAAGAGTTCAAATTTCAGAAATCTGCAGGCTTCTTTCATTTACTAAATATTGACCTTAAAATGTTTCCTTTGAATTTTTTTTTTAATTTTTAGTGTTTTCTCGTATAAATTCTGTTGCTATTAAATTCATACCTTTAACATTTTACCTGATATCTGTTTTATTTGTTGTGTAACTGATGAAATATATATGCAAAGTCCCAGGCACGAATTACCATTTCTATACAAGAAACTAGTTACCCACCAAGTAAAACATACATCAGGTATATCTGATTTTAAAAATACACCATAATAAACAAACAATACATAAACGTAGAAATGGTTTTGGTTATAACAAACCAAATAAACATCTTCATGTGCACGTTACTTTAAATCTCCGCTTCATGGGTTTTCAAATTTTAGCATTTATTTTAAGGAGGCTAGATGGTCAACAGATTTACCATGAGATCTACCTAAAGTTTTAAGATATGATTTGTTTTATTATTAACTATTATTTAGTAAATAAAAAATCCTTGTATTTTTGCTTTTAAATTTAGGTATTTCCAAATAATTTTCTATCGACCTCTTCTTCTAAAGAAAATCAATAGAGTCTAAAAAGACCACGACCATCGAGCCCTCTTAAATATATTTTTTTCCAAATTATCAAGGTTCACATAGGTCTTTTTTTTGCAGAGTCAAATGTTTAAAACAACAACACAACAACGAAAAAAAATTAACTCAAAAAAGTGGCTTACTTGTAAGAAAAAGACAAAGGTGACCATTTTCGTTTTCGTTTTGGTCATTGCTGTCTTTACGATCATCATCATCGCCGTTGTTGTCACAAACAAGACGGATAATACGGAAGTTAGGAATTATGACACGACTTCCATCATTTACAATTCGACAGAAAATGGTACATCGACACTAAGTTGAGCAAGACATGCATATGGATGTACATGTAATTCCAGTATAATGAATGTAATGGAATTTTCAAACAATCCAGAATATCATATTACCGTTTGTTATAGTATCGTCTTGTAATAGACATGCTTTTTTGAAAAAATAACATTTATATTCTGTAGAATCAATGATATTTAATACACTAGTTAATAATGTATGATAAATACACTAGTTAACAATGTATCAATATTTTTTTTACAACGATGTCTTGCTATATGTTAATGAGTACTTGTGACGATTCCGTGTTATCTGAAAAAAGATGTTGTGTACAATTATAAATATTGAACCCCGGATTACGTATCTATATTTAATAAAAATATATGCTTTATGTTGATATTGTACGGCGGCGTGGAAGGGTCAGATGAAAAAATAAATAAATCTTATTTGTTCGGACGAATTAGTTATTTGGTCGGACGAATTAGGATTTGTTCGGACGAATTTGCTATTTGTTCGGACGAATTAGGATTTGTTCGGACGAATTAGGATTTGTTTAGACGAAATAGCTATTTGTTCAGACGGATAGGTTATTTGTTTGGACGAATTAGGATTTGTTCGGACGAAATAGTATTTGTTTATAAAAACAGTATTTTTAACGAGTAATTTATCTGATCTGTCAATGATGTGGATAAATGGGGATGGGTCGTGATCAAGCCACCTCTTTCCTGGAATGTCGTTTTTCCTTCAAATAATAAATTGCTATCCAATATACACATAAATGTTACATGTACTAGTCACTGACATTTATACAATATCTGACATATTTTGCGGCCAGAATATAGGCTCAATTCTCAAAATCGATCACAATTTTGCATGTCGGTATAGGGTTGGAGTTTATATGTTATTTGTTCTGGCATAGCGCGAAATTTTTCATTGTTGCCAAAGAATAAACCCGCGTTGCCTAGAGTGGGCATCTCCATGCGCTGATCTGGGGGGGGGGGGGGGGGGGGGGGGCCCCCCCTGGCAAAAAAAAATCTCTCAGACCTCCCCCTCCCCCGAGAAAATTTTCTGGATCCGCGCATGATCTCGTAAACTGATTTAGCTTTTCACATCTGTGTATCCATGAGTATGACCTCTCTCTCTCTCTCTCTCTCTCTCTCTCTCTCTCTCTCTCTCTGTCTGTCTGTCTGTTATACTAATTAACTTATTCGTCCGAACAAATATCTTATTCGTCCGAACAAATACGTAATTCGTCTGAACAAATCCTAATTCGTCCGATCAAATCCTAATTCGTCCGAACTAATTTTAATTCGTCCGAACAAATCCTAATTCGTCCGAACAAATAACTTATTCGTCCGAAGAAATACGATTTTTTTATCTGGCCCGTCGCCGTAATATTGCCGTAATATTGCATCTTAGATCAAAGATATTTTTGTATTTTGTGTGATACACCTTTTCACAGTAGACTTTAATTACGCAAGTATATACTTAACTATCGTTTTGAGTACAAAGGCATGTATAAGTTAAAATTTTTTAATTGAGTTTCGCAAGCTTTAATCATCTGGGTTACTATTGATATATTTTTCTTGCATTGTTTATGGATACTACGTAACGGCAAAGTCACGTGTATATATTTTCATGACTTTTAAAATTATTTTAAAACTTTACTGGTTCTTAGTTTTATTGGAAAATTATTTTGATAATATAGGCCTACGCACTGCGTGTACATGTATTTTAAACATAATGAACGCTTCAATCCATAGTCCTTTTGTATGCAAGACAATGTCAAGCTACTTGTGAATAGGTAGAAAAAGTATACATGTACATAGCGAGTTATAGTAACTAAGTAAATAGAAAAATCACATTCATGCAGCAATTTAATCATATTTGTTATGTATGTTCAATAATGATTTTAAAATCAAAGTACTGGAAGTACTGAAAAGCGCTAACCTTGCTTAGTTCTAAAGGAAATTTACTTTGTCCAAGCTTAGTTAGAAACGAGGCATTAAAAGTATCCAAGGCCAGATAGGTTAAAATGGCGTCGAAGTTGTACTCATCCATATTTATCCTTATCTGAATTACATTTTCTTTAAATATATAATATAATTTATTATTTACATTTAAATTATTGTAAATAAAAATCGAACACTTTTGGTAATTGACACTTGTCTGAAACATGGAATAAAAAAGCCTTTGATTTTGTCAGTACACTTGAATTTACACCTGGGTCTTGTGTGCGACAATTGTTTGTCTAACGTTTGCACTTTTACATTGTTGTCATACGTGCAATTTCTTTATAAATGTATTGCATTGATTATTATAGTTGATGTTCTGAATTTTATTGTGCACATGTACTGCATTAAGCTGGTAAGTTGTTGCGTCTAAGTAACAACTGTAAGCTAAGCAAGATATACGTCCATACAAGCGAGATGTACAATGCAGACTTGAAGTGTCTAGTCAGTTTCTTTTATACGTGCTGTGTGGAGAGCGGCGAGCACCAAGAACTTTGGATATTTACATATTTAAATCTGATCGAAATGCCATTCAGTTTTGTTTAAAGGATTTTGTCGACGGTAACATGGAACTAACTCCGTATCCAAGTGATTATAGTGTCGAACTCATGATCCGTTCATTTTGAGTACGAATGAAGCTGTGGCTTTTGCTGTTACGTAATGAATTGAATTATTAGATATTCATTTATTTTACCCCCAATTACAAATTATTTGCTTATTAAACATATGTACAGTTTATTTATCATGATATATTTCATATTAAATCAATTAGATTAAATTAGAGGGATTTTTTCCTGGTGTGTTATTCCACCAATACCACTATACTCTATTTTGTTTTGTTATGCCGCTACTGGCACTGTTAAATGTTATTTTGCAGCATCGCTAAAAAATCAAACAGTTCTTATAAACAAATGTAATAAAAATTACCGGATGTCTGGTAGGCAATTAACAATAAATTACACAAAATGAGAAAATATTATGTTTGTTTGCTGATGACCATCATGTTTTGAATTGAACCTTGTATAACTCATTTTAGAGAGAGAACGTTAAAGGTTATGCTTTAATAAATCAAATTTCTTTGAATAAAAAGTTATTTATTTACAACATATTACACCTTACAAAGTAAAACCTCCGTATGTGAAAGAGAGAAGATATATAGTTTTCTTGCAATTTGGAAATCAGATATTGAATATTAAATGAACATTTTAAGAGAATACATCTCTTTTCAAAATGATTTATCATTTTGTCAGTGACAAGTAGAACTACTTCTTGGTAAATTATTAAAGCTGCATTGTACGATTTTTTCGCTATTACAGTATTTCAATTAATTCTTCATGCAAACCAATTATTTATAAAGTTATTAAAGACTTTTGCCTATTTACACCAGCAGAATCGGTCTCTTTTCAAAATTGGATATATTCAAAGTATGTGAAATAATTTCTTTATGGGCAAACAAAAAACCCCCAACAACAACAACAACAAAAAAACAAGCTGCATCATGGAAATGTTTAAAAAAACCGTTTGGCTTCGTCCCCCGAATGTTTGGGTTTATTCAACCCGCATGTTATGCATCTATTGTAAACAAAGCAAACTTCAGAAATATTAGGGAATAAAATGTACACAGGTTTATTTTTGATCTGCTAAAACATAACAATTTTATTCATAGCGATGTCAAAGTCGTAATTAATACAATCATAGCCGCATAGACATCAGGAGCGAACTTTAATATGAGGCAAAATAACAAGGTACCCTTTTGTGACGTTAATTGACCGGAAAAACTCCTGCAATGTCTATTATTATGTACATACTTAGCATAACAATCGTTTAAAAGCGTTCACCAAATTTGATATAAAATCGGACCAAGCAGCTTTAGTGATTTTTTTAGAATCAATGAAAAAAAAACGACATAGAAATTTCATCTTTGGAGAAGAAGTGTGCATATATTTTTTTTTTTAATTAAAGTAAACGGAAGTTGGCATTTTTATATTCAT
>WFKH01011801.1:54567148-54618645 GCA_016163765.1 Magallana hongkongensis | reverse complement strand
AACTTCAAAGATATTTAGATTTCCAGAGGACAAAAAGATATTAAATACGCAGCTAGGTTAAGGCCTCCCATAGATTTCACTTCATGAATATTTTAGAATTTGTGATTTATATATATTTTTTCCAAGTGCGTTAAGTGTCTCGATAATAAAAAAATGTTGATGTACAGCAAAACACTTTGAAAAAATTACGCACTTTGAAATTTTTTTTTTAAAGTGCGTTAACTTGATCCCAAATTTAACGCACATTGAAAAAATTTTCAAAGTGCGTTGATTTGGTCCCAAATTTAACACACGTTAAAATAAATTTTCAAAGTGCGTAATTTTTTCAAAGTTCTTTGCCACATGCATTTATGTTTCTCTCTTTCTTATCTCTCGCGAGAGAAAGCTTTCTTCGCAAGCATTTTATTGTTCTAAATAGAAAACTGTGTTAGTTGCTTTCCTTTCCTTTAAAATAGGGATGTCAACGAGTATTCGAGTACCCAATTATCGCTCGGACACGACGATCATCGATAACAATTTTCCATGTCGATTTCTCGTTATAAAGTAAATAAAATTTGTAAAAAAAAAAAATTTTCTTAACCCTACAATTTTTGTGCTTTGAATGAAAATATCAGCTTTCTTTTCTAAGCATTTTTTGTCCGTAAGTTATAGTTTGTTAGGTCGGTGCCCCCTGTGTATTTTTAAGCGGCTAAAATATTTGTGTCCAAAATGACTTTTAATGTTGTAGATCAAATTATTGTTTTGAATAAAAGTATTTAGGCATACATGTAATGTAGGAGACCAATTTGCTTTTTTTTCTTTAATGTGAAATATCAATTCAGTTATATATTGGATTAGATGTTTGCATAATCAAAAATTTAATCTCAATTATTATCTCAAGACGTTTGTTTTTATAATCGTTAAGTTTAATTGTTGATTAGGCACGTGGTAATGACTTCGCATGGAACTAGACACGTTTGATTTGCCTTAGATGTGTAGCTCAATTATATGTAAGCGTCACTAGCCCCCCCCCCCCCCCCAGGACATTTGCTGCCAGATATATAAATAAAATAATTTCAAATTTATTGTAAATCAAATACATTGAGTATATATGATAATAAGTTTCGAAATGTTTTGAGTTAACGATACTGTGCAAGTGACAATAGCATTATTTGAATTAGAGAGTACTCGATTATCGCTCGACTAAAGCCCCCAATTAATCGACTAGTCTCTTCGAGTAAATATGACATTTCTACTTAAAATCAATCCCAGATTAGCGTTTCAGTACTTTTGGATGATTTTAGCAAAAAATGCTCACACCTGTCGAAGAAGTACAATTGATATCAATATACAGGAAAATATACAAGAATTCCTCATTGACATTCTGTTTTGCGTTATTAAGGTATCACTACAGTATTAAATTTTACTATACATTCTTACCAAAATTGCGCAACTAAAGATACAGAATGTAAATTAAAAA
The DNA here is from genome assembly GCA_016163765.1 of Magallana hongkongensis. Classification (NCBI taxonomy): domain Eukaryota; kingdom Metazoa; phylum Mollusca; class Bivalvia; order Ostreida; family Ostreidae; genus Magallana; species Magallana hongkongensis. Next base: position 54,617,186 of record WFKH01011801.1, on the reverse strand, counting down.
GGACCTTTTGGGGAACTTCTTTTGACATCCTTTAAAACAGCGCTTCATTTAAAATTTAGTAGAAAAAATCACTGGATTATCCAGCAAGGCAGGAGAGTTTGTTTACGTTGAAGTTACTATTGTGCTTCAAAATCAAGTCCGGACCTTTTCATCCACCCCCCCCCCTCCACCCCTGCGGAAACAACACTCATCAAAAATTCAAATGACCTCGCATTATTATAAAACTGGAATAGTCAGAGATCTTAGAAAATTCTTTTTCATCTCATAAAAAATTCAGCCTCTGTCGCCGGCGAAAACAACTCAAATTCAAAGGAATATTCGGGAATTATTTTGCCTCAGCCATGTTTAGACTTGACCATCGGGGAAAAACTGCTGTGACACTTGCATATTACTACACATAAACACATAAAATTAATCTATTGAATTTTATAAATAATTTTGATTAATTAAAAAACGATTAAAAACGATGACATAGGCACATAACTACGGAAGGCTATAGGATACTACAGTTGTTGTGTTATTATAACATATATTGTCATACATTTTATTGTCTTATCAACATATAAACTATAACGTCTTTTTATCTAACAAAATATTTCGTTTTGTATTATGGTGATTTTACAATATTTAAATTAGCTAATTGTAATCCATCAGTTTTTTGCTATCTGATATATTGAATTAATAAAATTTTGAGTTTAAAATTAAAATCTAAGAATTAATTTTGTAGTCATATCAATCATTTAATATTTGTTAGTTTGACGAGATATCGGCGCTCCTGATTGGTCGTTAAATTTCTTTGATACCTGCATCAATAAAATTTTTGCCGAATCTACTTTTCTCTACTGTTCTGATTTAACACTATTTAAAGAACGGGAATTTCCAAAATAAACACTGTCAACAAAATGTAAAGTTGTATCTGTTTAATTGTAAGCAAACAAAATACCACTTTATAAAAAATTAAAAGTTTAACTTTGAAAAATAAACAATACACATTATTTCATTCACTAAATAGAAAATTAAGCGTCTTCTCAGGATTTCGTCTAACGTTAGCGTCTGCTTGCGATCAACAATCAACATTTACAGCGAGGCTGGCTGTTCCAATTCCAGGAATAATTATAACGGACATATAGGCATATACACTTTCAATGTAACAAATTTGGTAACGATGAGTTTTAAATTAACACACGTACATGATCGGTCATCAGAATAAGCATCGTAAAGCAAAGCTATAAGTGCATCAACTCCTTCGGAGTATTCCAAGCGGTAGATATATCATTTTAGTACCTTACTGGCTATCTAGTTACCACAATATTTACAAAAGTCGCACATACAAACTATTTTTTGTCGACATAACCATTTTCGTCCACGATCCTGTCTCCTTGCATGGTATGCCCAGTTGCATATTCCAGCGATCTAACTCACATTAAAACCAGCTTTAACGATTCTTGCTGCACAGTGAATAGTATCACAAGCCATCGCATGTATTTTCCGTTCGTTTTTAATTCAGCAGGTTTAGATTTCAACTTTCTATTTATGTTTAATCCATTAAATTCAGCCGAATAGCCCTGCATCAGCTGAAGGTGCATCCATTTTGTGTTGCTGTTATTGTTTTGTATTCATACGCGCCGCTTCATTTACATTATTTACATTTTTGATCAATGACACTTCACATTTTATGATTTGAAAATGTTTTATTAAATGATAAGAAATGAATTTAATAATTTTTCTATTGATCGACGTATCAAAGAAAAAATTGACCGGAAAACTTTTTCATCAATGCGCTAAAGAAATGTTGACATAGAAAAATAAAAATGCATACATTATAGTTATATCGACATAAGTATATTTTTATTTCTTTGGATCACATTGCGGAAAAAATGTTGTTGAATGAACTTTACGGGCGCTGGATTTCCAGTGGTACTTCGCCTCACTCTGAATCTAGCTATACGAAGCACATTAAGACTAACATTGACAGATACTGTGGAATTATTGCAACTCGTGTAGGCTCAATTATCATGGATTACGTTGATCCTCTCATCCACAAATCTACACCCAGAACGAACGGAAATATTATTAATTTATTTAACACAAGTAATTTCACAAAAATGTTTACCAGTTAACATATGAAAAATTAAACAATGCACTATATACAAAATTGGCCCTAACAAAATTTGATCCATTATAAAGGAATTTAAAGCTTTAATAATCTTAGTTAGGGACTGTAGACATGAGCAGTCCTTCCCGAAAATTATGATCATACCCAATAATTACAATTTAATTGAGAGGGTAGGTTATTATCCAATAAATGTGATTTAAATTAGTGTAATATGATTTTGGAAACAAATGATTGAAACAAGCCCTATCATTGGGAGACCATTTGAACACAGAATACCTCTTCTTATTCGCGTGGTGAAAAGACTCCCATCAAATTATGATAAAAAGAAAATGCAACGAGCAGGAAATTAGTTCGTGCACAATATTTATTGAAAACAAATTCATTTTTCAGTTTTTTTTTCGACGATTTGGTAAAACCTGTTTAAATATATTATGCAGTAGCCCTCTAACTATAATATCAAATGCAAATATGAATTGCAATAAAAAATAATTGTTATTGTTTTATTTATGTTAATTATTAACTGTCGATGTCAGTCTACATCATAGGAGTCGGCAATTTTATCCATAAAACAATGTAAACACTAACCAGTGAGCTTCGCGAGCGTAGCGAGCGAAGCGACAGGAATGCAACGCGTTTTTGGCGAATTCTGCTCTGGCGCTTTATTTAAGAAAACTAACAACAACACGCGGTGTAATTCATGTCAGTCGACATTTCTAACCTGATATTTGGTCCGATTACCCTCTGAATTGCCGTAATTGGGCTTAAAATCTAACATAAACAACTCTTTCAAAAGAATCAGTCGCCATGAGGGTTTCGAGTGACGTCACGATGGAACTGTATAATGACCTGATATGTATAATGTCCTGATAACCTTACTGTAAATATATTTTATTGTTTTTTAAATTTTTTATAGTAATAAAAACTATTTACTATAATAATCAATAAAAAAGACCACAAAATATTTATCATAACAATCTTTATTTTTCATTTAATAGCCCATCAGGTCATCAGGACATTAAACATATCAGGTCATTATACAGTTCCATCGTGACGTCACTCGAAAACCCTCATGGCGACTGATTCTTTTGAAAGAGTTGTTTATGTTAGATTTTAGGCTCAATTACGGCAATTCAGAGGGTAATCGGACCAGATATCAGGTTAGAAATGTCGACTGACATGAATTACACCGCGTGTTGTTGTTAGTTTTCTTAAATAAAGCGCCAGAGCAGAATTCGCCAAAAACGCGTTGCATTCCTGTCGCTTCGCTCGCTACGCTCGCGAAGCTCACTGCTTAGTGTTTACATTGTTTTATGGATAAAATTGCCGACTCCTATGGTCTACATGTGCTGTCTAGTCTACATGTGCCGTCTATAGTCTGTCCCAAGATATTTATGCTGCACATTCGGACGATTTTTAATTAAAATACACATACCTGTGAAAGAAGTGCAATTGAAATCGATAAAAGGGAAACTTTCCAAGATAACTTCATTCACACATTATCATTTTTCACTCGGAAAAAGTCACAGGAACGAAAACAGATTTCCTACGGAGATTTAAAATGGGGCATGTTGACATCTTTTTTCCATTCGGAAGTCACTCGGAATACCTCGCACAATTTTTCAACGTTATCATCCGGGCGTCTTCATCTCCTTAGCAATGGAAAATCCCCGTAGACTTTTTATTTTTAGCCGTGTATTGAAACCTGACAAGCTAGAGGGGGCGTTTCAAAGGGGAAATCTTGGGATTTTTTCATACTATTGAATGAACATCGTCTGAACCCAGAGGTATTTATAAATATCGAATAATTTTAGAAAATATGCGGAAAAAATATCTTGGGACAGACTATAGAGCTTTATGTAGATTCAGAGTAAAGCGATGTATCATTTGCACTCTCACGTTTGCTAAGTTAGTTCGACAACTTTATTTTCCCAATGTGTTCCCTAGAACTGAAAACATATTGATCGACATGACTATTAAGCATTCATTTTATTGTTCTTTGTCGTAATTTCTATCTCAATATAAATAAATCTCCTTCTTACAACAACATTTCAAATTTTACATTTGTTACTGTAAAAGTGTTTACTTACGCTGGTGTAAAGTACGCGTCGTTTTATTTAGTCAAACAAAACGCGTGGGTATTAAATACGCTATTGCGTGATTTACCACTTTGAACATTTTATTGTTGTAAACATACGCGCGGGGGTATTTTACGCGCTAACCGTGTAACTAGTGTAAATTTCCCCCACGCGTAAATAACCACTTTTACAGTAAGTCAGTTAAGCAAATAGCAATAAAACCGGTAAAATTCAACAAGGTGATTGAAATTATACACAAATCACAAGATACAATTCAGTATATTTGCATAAATGAGGGGTCACAATACTTTATATGTTGACAATACAATAACACGAAGGACGGTTTATAAGTTGAAACACCACAAGTGTAGGCCTCTAAACACTTGCAAACATACCACATTGAAATATATCTAGTTAATCATTAGGTGTTGTATGAATTCCATTTTTTAATTTTTACATTTTGCCAAGATACTGGCAGTTTTTTCTTAAAACAGAAGTTCCCATGATGGTAGTAATCCGCATGTATCTTCGTTAAAATGGATATTTCCCCATTAAACTTATTGAAGTAGTCAATTTGTTGATGAAACAATAACATTCAAACTCACTTAAATTTAAAGGAATAAAGCCATTCTAGTGAAGAGATATGCAGGTTCAATGTGGACTAGAACATAATTCCTGCTCCTTGCAGCTGATCACATAAAATTACATTTTAATAGTTGGATTAAAGAGCAACCCCAGATGATTTGAAAATCCCTAGTTTTCATTGAAGTGTGGACTTTGACTATACGACTTATAAAGTTCATACGTATATGTAAAGACAAGAGAAAATCTTGTATTAATAGGACTTGTAATTGAAAGTTTAATGGTTCAAATCCTACTATGGGAACTGACGTTTTAAGTAAAGACACTTTATCTGCATTATCTTAATCCAGTTTTATAAATTTTTTCTTTGTATCACCATGCCACAACAAACATATCTGGTTCTCTTTGGAGGTTTGGTAGTTATGTCCAGGAAATATATGTGGCACAGCCTTTTCTAGCTCTTCTTTAAAAAACAAAACGGGAACAAAAGATATTTTTTATTCCAACAAAGATGATTTCCGGAATTAAACCAAACTTCTAGATGACGTTAGCTGTTAGCAACAGTTTTGCTTACAACAGACAAACAGGAGACCATATCTGTAGCAGAGAAAATTAATGATGTGACGAAGATATTATTATACCTCTACTTATTTTTCACTATATAAGAGTAATTCGATATATTTCGCTGATTCCCTAAAAATTGCCGTAAACAGACTGATTCCCTGCAAAACAGACTGTCAGGATTCCCTGCAAAAGGTGCGTCAGTTCGATGAACTGATACACACCTATTCGGAACACTTAATAATTTCTGTTAACCAAAGGAAAAGTTCCGAAATATTCCGAATAAAATCATGAATATTCATAACCATATGATTTAATTCTATAGTTGCAACGTCCATTTTGATTGGCTATACTTATTTTTCTTTATCGTATAACATAACTTGCGTACGTCACAATACCAAGCGCGTGCAATTTAATTTTATTTATTTTGACGTTATAACTTGTTGGATACACAATGATTATATTAATTTAAACTTTTTCTGATTGATTGTTTGTATCGGTATAATAAAACAGTTAAAGTATACCATTGAGGGAGTCAGCAAGATTCCAGTTCCAGTTCAGTGATGAAAATGTGAGTATGTGAGAAGTGAGAGAGCGAATATATCATAAAATGATTTATATATTCAACCTTTGTTCACACAAAAAAAAAAAAAAAAAAAAAAAAGATTCCAGTTCCCCTCAAGCAAGCCTATACTTGCTCTCAGGGATCTGGAATCTTGCTGACTCCCTCAATGGTATACTTTAATTGTATACTGTGGCTAAAGCTGGGGTTTTCCATCTTGCTCTGTAAGGTGGGTCAAGTTCTATTCAGCTCTACAGAGCAATGCTCAAACTTTCTTCAAATTTCCGTGGAGATGGACTCACATTTGGCAAGTGAATGAATGGTGTGTGCAATATGATGACCAACTATTAAATTTCAAAACAATTGATGAAGAGTTGTTACAGAGTGTTAGAATTCCATATGGTAACATTCATTCAATGCTAGACTATAGTTTTAGTAGTGTATGATCCACTGGAAGTGTTGAACGTTACAAAGCAGCTCTTGTTCGTTATGTATCCAGGCTGGAACTTGACTTTATCATTTTGGGAATGGGACAATATGGACACACTGCATCTTTTTTTCCCAGATCAGGATTGCTGAAAGACAGTAAAAATTCGGTTGCCATGACAACAAATGAATCTAGCGTGAAAAGAATTACACTTTTATTTTCTTTATTGAACAAAGCTAGACATACCGCTGTCATAGTAAGTGGTCATCACAAGCATGAAATAGTGGACTCTCCTGCTGGAAGTGAAAAGAAAAATGTGAATGATTATCCTATATTGGGGTAAATTCTCAGTCTGAAAATATCACAATTTATATTGATAATGATGCATGGTTTGGAAAATAAAAAAAATGATTTAAAAATAAATATTAAATGGAATTACATTTTGATCTACAAAAATATTATGTGTGTGTGTGTGTGTGTGTGTGTGTGTGTGTGAGAGAGAGAGAGAGAGAGAGAGAGAGAGAGAGAGAGAGAGAGAAAGAGAGAGAGAGATTGACAGATTTGTTTGCAAAGTGTCATTTTCTCTGTTCTGTATGTTTTACAAAAAGTATGTAATTAAATGATATTTCTAGAAACTTGTACAAATAAAACTATATGTAGGGTTTTGAAAAATCAATTTACCTTTTGAATTCTTGAGAAAGGTTTCCCCTGGAGTCGATACTAGTAAACATATTTGTTAATAAAAGAAAATAACGTTGATTTAAGCGATGTATAAATATGCTTTTGTGTTTAAAGTACAGAAGGTATAAGAAATATTAGTGATTCCTTTGTGTGAATTCCAATTATGATAAAGATTAGTTCTCGTGCTTCATCATTATTTATTTACTAACAAGGAAATATTAAACAAAGATGCCCTTTTTAAAAACTAATCCCTCAAGATCATGAACTATGGGGTATAGTGATTTATGCATGCATACATACACGTATGTCTCCATTCCTTTGAGATACATAGTTGATAATGGCGAATATTCTAAAATTTGTACCGTTGGTCCTCTGTATTAGTGTTTTTATATTCGCCTTCCTTAGCAAGTCCAAGTTCCTTAACAAAGGTTTTTGTGAACTGTTACATTAATGGCCACGTCTTCAAGGATTTTAAGAAGCTTGGAGGACGCGAAATGACGAATTGTTCTCAAGAGTGTATCTTAGAAAACGACTGTACCGGGTTCGAACTATGTAAAGTTGTGTAGGCTTACAAATGACAGTCCAAATCCTAAGCCTTCTCTGGGCAATTCTGCTCCTTGTCAGCACTTTATGAAGGTATCTGGTAATAGTTTAAACATGGTATTATAGTACCATACAATGATAATGAATATTGAACAATCATAATTCGTTTGTATGAAGAACCCGAGTTCAGCATGCAAGATAATTCAAAAACATTTTATGCAAGAAATATGTAGTAATGTTACTAGTAAAGATTTCTCATTATTTTTGACACAAAATAATCATATCTGTGTAAAATATGCCATACATTTCAGCTCTCCCACAACTTTTACTCGTGTGACGGGTTCTCGACAACTGATGGATGCATTAGAAACTCTCCGATCGGGTCATATTCAGGTGATATCGCTTCACTTTTTTTTTCACTTTGGAAATATATGGTTCCATTTATTTTTAAATTATGTTAAGGATCTTTGATTATCTTTGATTATTTAAAATAATTGTTTTATGATGTTTAGGAAGAGTGTAAGCCTTCCTCCTGAATAATGACCAATTGTTGGTTACCAAGTAGTTTATTTATCAGCGTGATCGTATAGTCAATTGAAAGCAGCCCAAATCAAAGATCTCTATGCTGATTCAAAATCCAAAATAAAATTCTAAGTCCAAAAATTAAAGATCTAAATTATAAAACCAGAAATTAAAAGTCTGACAAAATCCAAAATCAAATTCATAAGGCCAAAAATTAAAGATCTGCTTCACATCATTTTACATGAGTATATATAACATTTTACTTATGATTGACAGTTCTGACCAGTCCGGCCCATCTACGATGATCATGAGTGAACATTTAGTGTTCAAATTCCAGAGTTATATTTTATTTCTAAATAAAGTAACAAAACTGTCAGAACCTTCTTATCCCAATCGATTTCTCAAATAAAGTGCAGTTTTTAAACGGTGGCATTATTAACATTTTTGCTTACAACAAATTAAAACCTTTGTATAAGGTTTGACTATTTTAGATACTGGTGATTCAGTTTTTCCGTTTTTCCGTATTTCTTAAAGCTTTTAATTTTTAGGAAAAAATCTGATGTTGTTTGCTAGCCTGGATCAAAGGAAAGAACCCTAGCGTTGCGAGTTTGAATCTCGGTGGTGGATTTGTTTATTAGATTTGGAGTCCTTTAAGGTGTGGTTTGGTTGATACAACAAAGTTACACTGATTACAAAACACTAAAGCCCTGATTTTAAAAACCTTTTCAGCTCAAAATATAGAACAAATGAAACTTTTACTTCTCGCAACTTAATTCTAGTGTTAATCAGGAAACAAAACCCCTCAAAAGGTTTTAAAGATGTGAAGATGTGCATTTTCACGTTCATTTTGGCCTCTTTGGAAAGCCAACATTGAATGAATTACTGATAAAGATTGTTAGTGCAGCTCCCCTCAAATCACGCAATAAAATTTCGAGAATTTGTAGTTGATAAAGACGTTATACGGACATACTAACTCCCTATAAAAATGTGCAAGCTTGCAGGAAATTAAATTTCGTTTCTTTTTCTGGGTGTTATCCTCTTTTAAATTTTAAGACAATTTAAAAGTATAAAAACTTTATTGCATTTTCATGCAAGGTTTGCGTGTTCGCTCACTGTTTTCATTTCATTTAGGTAACTTGATTGATTTTTTTGTCTCTTATTTATCAATCCGTCTTTTCTATGAAGGTAATCCTCCAACGACATGACGGTTCTGTGGACTTCAACCGGACGTATGTCGAGTACCAGAACGGGTTTGGGTCAGCATTCAGAGAAATGTGGTTAGGTAAATTATCAACCATCTGGCCCCACCGTCACCAACATTTTGAAATTACATAACTCGAACTGAAAGTTTTATGTGAAAAAAAATTGAGATTAAACCTCGTGTTTGGGGTTAAGAATTATTAAGAAGTTCATGACGGCGGGGCCAGTAGCGCTACTACGGAAACTAAATGATGCCACATGAAAATAATGTCAGAAAAAGATACATGTTTGTCATAATTACAGGATCTGATGTCATAGTAACGACGTCATATGCACGCATACACTGTGACAACGCGCACGGAGACATTCTCTCTCTCTCTCTCTCTCTCTCTCTCTCTCTCTCTCTATTCTTTTCTCGCACTTTTTATTTTAACTACAGGAAATGAATATTTTCATCATCTGACCTACTTCTGGCTCACCCGTCTGTACATTGAGTTGAAGTAAAATGACTCGAGTTCCCGGTATGTGGATTAGTCTGGTGTCATCATACGCCGTGCCTCGCTCTCTTATCGTCTACGTCATTAAGGCACGATGACCGGAAACGCAAGTATACATGAATTTCATACAATATTTAAGTAATGGCGCTACTTTCAAATTTACCTTTTTTAATTCAAAAGACAGTTCATGTTTTCAACTGTATTATATTTTAGGGGATCGTGGTATAAAGAGATTATTTTCAAAATATTAAGAGATAACTGTTGTTTGGAGTTGTTGCAAGCATAATCGTTTCCTTAATAACATAGTAGGAAATAGACAACTCTAATTAATACATTTTCGTCGTATTGGCTATAGAGAGTAATTACTGTAAAACGAAAAAATATGGCGCACAACAAATTTTAGCACCTTTGGCGCAACTGCCTCTGAGCGCTAAAATTAATAGTGCGCCAACGATTTTCCATATGTATTAAATTTCTTCAAGTTGCAAAACAATAACGTCAGTCCATTTTTAATGCTATATAGAAGTGTTCGTTTACGTAATATCAAATCCCGTCGATTCTGTTTGTTTAAACAATTACACAGGTAAACGGTATGGGTTATCGGGTATAAATGCCTAAACATGGATCAATTAATTCAATTTTAATTGCTTTTTAATATCTCTCATTAGCACCTTGAAAATTGGGCTTCTCCCCATGCCGCTTCCATTTAGCGCCTCGAGGTGAAAATGTGATTAAGCGTGGCGATCGTTAACGCTGACAATACATGATTGATCATAATTTCTTTGATCTCTGATTAGTGGATATAAAGATAACAAAACGATACCTCTTTTTGTGTTATTTTAATGTAAAATTACTGTGAAAAAGATTTGCTCATGGTGATCGAAACTCATGGTAAATGTAGCATTCGATTTCACTTTTGGTTTCGGGACTCTTCTAGTGTTATCCAAGTCGACACGGTAAATTCAAAGTCCGATAACTCAAATTTGTTTACCAACAAAAATTACACATCATCGCCAATAAATGAAGTTTTCATATCTATCTACTGAAGATTTACACAAAAGTAAGTGTATTGTTCTCAACGACAGTTTACCGTGCATGCGGGATAGAAATCAAAGTAGTTGTGTTCACGTGCTTAAGTGAACACAGAACTAAATTTGGGCGTGATCGTTTATCAAACAAGAACATTTTTTGTATTAAAAAAAAAAAAAAAAAAAAAATGGCGTCCGGTGAGGTCAGGAGTGTTTGTAGTGCAGAGACTATTTTGCAAACTAACAGACCCCAAAACTGCAATAGAGCTGTGTCTAGTGATTCAGCAAGTGTACCAGCAGCTAGAGTGCTGACAGAAATTCTTGAATGTGAAAATCGTGAAGAAGAAGACGAATTTGTGCAGGTTTTAACTTCACAACCGTTATCCGCAGTGAGTCTAGTTCTTACGTTAGTGGCCAATATGGTTATAGCGGTGATAATAGTGCACTTACTGACTATCACTTAAAGCGAATTGATAACAAACCCAAGTTCAGTCAAACATTTGTAAAACTAATGATGAGATCAAACGGTTGGCAAAAGTCAATGCAAATTTCCAAAAGCAAGTGAACTCGCTTAGCCCTCTGAAATCATATGCAAGCGTATTAGCCAGTCAACAAACGGAAACCCCCACTCCACCCTCACCATTCAGTGTAAACACAAAAAGTGCATCTCAGACTAAGTCCAACCTTGTTTAACCAAAACAATCTACCGAGTACCCCTCCACATTTGCTCATTGATGACGATAAATTAAATCGTACCAAAACTGCCGAAATGCGCAAAAATCCCAAAATCCCCACGAGTGACAGCAAACCACACACTGATGACAAAATCAGTCACAGCATCCACCCCAGACTGAAAAACACGGTACCCGAAAAACACAAACACAGTCACAGCAACAACATCAAGTTATCAGTGCTCTGTCAGCTGATGTTAGCCTGCATTCCGTACACCTTAATTGACCTTCGGGTGTATTTAGATACACAAAAACTATTTTACTATTGTAAAAGTAGATAACAATACTGATAGCACTGCTAACAATGTTTGTTTCATTGGCAAGGGTGGTATTGCATTTTTGATAAAAAACCATCTGATGTATTCAGTTAAGGAAATACCTTGTCTTGAATCAAATCGTGTTATTGGTGTCGAGGTTAAATCCTCCGGTGGTAATTTGTATATTTTTGGTGTATATATGCCTGCTGACAACAATATTGATGCTTATATGTATGAACTGAATACTGTAGAATCTTTGTATAATTACTATAGTACATATGGTGATGTACTAATAGCTGGTGACTTAAATAGTAGTTGTATTAGCAGAAACCATACAAACGCTATGAAAGCACAGGCCTTGGCGGCCTTTATCACACGATGTTGTATTTGTATACCTAGTGTAGATTTTGACATTCAAGGTGAACAACATACTTTTATTCCCAAATGCACAATGCTAGATTATATCTTGTTTAGCAAATTTTTTGTAAGTAACCTTATGAGTTACGGAATTTTCGAAGAGGGTCTAATATCAATTACATCAGATCACTTGCCAGTGCTTGCTGAATTTAAATTCTCATGTACACATCAGTTTTTGAACCGCTCGAACGCAAAATTTCCAGCTTGGCACAAAGCTTCTGTAGACGCTATTGTAGCCTACAGGACAAGTATGCACCACGTGTTAGACGAATTACTGTCCCGTCAAGTACAAACACTGTCCGACATGAACGCTTTGTATGATGATCTCGTCTCAACACTTACACGTCAGCCACACATAACATTCCGCATTCTAGCTACAACTCCCATACCCGTCCTGGATGGACAAAGGATGTAAAGCATCTCCACACTAAAGAGCGAGAAATGCGCCGGAATTGGCTAGCGGAAGGTAGACCAAGGGGCATGATCTTTGAATCCTACCGGAACTACAAGCGCGCAAAGAGACACTTTAGAGTTGCGTTAGACAACGAATTTAACAACTATATGAGATCCGTATACCATGACCTTGACAACGCAGCCGAATGTGATATTAGACTTTTCTGGAAGTTAGTAAAACGACAGAAGGAAAGAACCTCTCGCACCTATCCGGAAATTCGCGACGACAATGGAAATGTCTATAACGACCCTTCGGGAGTTGCAGAGCATTCGCTATATATTACGAAAATATATATTCTCTCTCGGACCACGATTCGTTTGATGACGCATTTCGTTGTCGTGTTGAAACTAAATTCTCGGAAATCGAAAAAGACTGCTCTGAGATGAAAGGAGAAATTCCAGGCGGACCGTTTACAACCGACGAACTGCTACCAATCATCCGGAACCTCAAACGAAGGAAATCATCCGGCCCAGACCAGATCACGTACGAACATATCATCTTCGGTGGAGAATTAGCAGCCCAGGTCGTCGTCAAACTATTTAACGAAATCGTCCTCCAAGGGAGAATCCCTTCCTCTTGGAAGAAGGGCTTTATAGTCCACCTATTCAAAGGAGCAGACAAACCAAAAACTTCATGTAATAGTTACAGACCGGTCGCTTTATTATCGTGTTTCCTCAAAATATTCGAAAGTGTTCTCAACAACCGTATAAAACAACATATTATTGACTCCAGTGTGTTTCCTTGTACGCAACAACAGGGATTCCAGAAAAAACTCGGCTGCTTAACAGCCTCCTTCAATTTACATTAAACTGTTTATCATAACCTGGAACAAGGAAATAGTGTGTATGTCAGCTTTCTGGACAGTACCAAAGCTTTCGATACTGTATGGAGGCATGGGCTCCTAGTTAAGCTCTTTAACATGGGTATAAAGGGACAGTTGTGGTCTATTCTACATGACTGTAATATGGACACTTCTAGCGCTGTCGTTGTAAACCAAACACAGTCTAGATGGTTTCCTGTTCAACAAGGAGTTAGACAAGGGGGTGTTTTGTCGACCTTTTTCTATCTAGTATACATTACCGATTTGATTTTAGCTTTTGAGCAGTCATCTAAGAACACAGGGATACTTAATATTACAAGTAACTGTCCTTCATTGGCTGATGATATCTCGTGCATTGGATTAACGCCACGATCACTACAGAACATGCTTAATATCGCTTATGAATACTCTACAAAGTGGCGGTTTAAATTTAACGCGTTAAAGTCATGCGTCCTCGAATTTCACTCCTACAAACGAAAACCAAACTCGGATCATATGTGGTATTTAGGCAGTGACACGATTACCCCCCCCCCCCCCCAAGACACATACAACCATTTAGGTATCCTAGTGAATAACAAGTGTAATTTCTCTGACCGCATCAATTCTGCCTGCCACAAGGGCAATAGTACCTTTTACGCACTTTCAGATATCGGTTCTCCCTACCTTAATCCACTGACAATGGCACATATGTACAAAAATGTAGTAAGACCCTCTGTGCTTTACGGGTGCGAGCTTTGGAACAACTTGTCAGCGAAAGATACTCAGCGATTACACGTATTTCCACACTCAGTGTGTAAAACGGCGCAAAATTTACCACGCAAAACAAGGTCAGATATCTGCGAAAGCCTCTTTGGTGTGTACCCCATCAGTTCTGAAATTGTCAAAAGAAAACTCCTCTTCTTGGGACGACTTTGTCTTTTAAACTACGAGACTCTAGCAAACAGGATTTTCTTAACCCGCCTTTTCTCCTTCCTAGAAAACCTATCTAAACATCAACTTGGATTTATACCCGATATTCTGAATTTGCTGACAGAATATAATCTCCTAGAATTTTTACAACAGTGGTTGGATACTGGAACATTTCCCAATAAGCAGACCTGGAAAATAATCGTGAATCAAGCAGTTAACCAACGTCACAGAACTCTCCGACAATCCCGCATTTCCGCTGATCCCGGATTCTCACGAATTTTAGCTTTATTCCAAGATAAGGATCTATCTAAGTTTCGGCGTTTTTCTACAAATTGCTACGAAATCTCTCAGTGTAAATTTATCTGCAAATTAATTTTGGAACAACCTTACGAAAACTTAGATACATGTCAATTATGTGGCGCCATACTTTATGATTTCTTCACTCATGTAACATGCTCCTGTTCTGTAACCTACTCAATCCGCAATATCTGGTGGACAGAGATCTCGAACTTATTTAGTGTCTATCTCTGCAGCGAACTCTGTGCTCTTTCATACGATGACCTTTTTTTGATACTCCTCGGCCGCAAAACGTGTGCGCATTTAGATGAAAATGACACAAGTTATTTCCAAAAACTCAATTATCAACTAGTGCTAGACTGTGCCTCGCTCTACTATCGGACCCTATCACGAGTCGTCCGCTGACAAGGCCAGCAACTCGAATAAATCTCAGAAATTTTTTTATTTATTTATTTATTTATTTACATACTGTATATATATATATATATATATATATATAATTGTATATAGATTAACTTTAATATATTGTATGATGTTATATTATTAATATATTTTTGATATGAATATGTTTACAATCTCTGGAAAGAGGAAATAAAGAATGAATGAATATCTCTCATTAGCACCTTGAAAATTGGGCTTCTCCCCATGCCGCTTCCATTTAGTGCCTCGAGGTGAAAATGTGATTAAGCGTGGCGATCGTTAACGCTGACAATACATGATTGATCATAATTTCTTTGATCTCTGATTAGTGGATATAAAGATAACTAAACGATACCTCTTTTTGTGTTATTTTAATGTAAAATTACTGTAAAAAAAGATTTGCTAATGGTGATCGAAACTCATGGTAAATGTAGCATTCGATTTCACTTTTAGTTTCGGGACTTTTCTAGTGTTATCCAAGTCGACACGGTAAAGTCCGATAACTCAAATTTGTTTACCAACAAAAATTACACATCATCGCCAATAAATGAAGTTTTCATTTCTATTTACTGAAGATTTACACAAAAGTAAGTGTATTGTTCTCAACGACAGTTTACCGTGCATGTGAGATAGAAATCAAAGTAGTTGTGTTCACGTGCTTAAGTGAACACAGAACTAAATTTGGGCGTGATCGTTTATCAAACAAGAACATTTTTTGTATTCTTTTTTAAAGAAAAGGTGCGTGCGCTAAAATATAATTGCGCCAATGTACTGGCACTTGCGTTTGCGCTAAAATAGGTATGCGCCAAATTTTCTCGTTTAACAGTAAATATAGCTGCAGAACTGTAGCTCCACGGGAAATTTGGGTTGACGGACCGTGGAGATACAGTTCCGTCAATAAAAAAAACCTGTATATTTATTGCGCACAAAAAGTCGTGCGTGGTTTTAGACTTATAAAACTAATTAAAGAATATATTATGTAAAATGAATTAATGCAAAAAAACAAAACAACAAAAAACCATAATATATTTTACGACTGGTTCACTACTTTAATTGCCTCAAACCTTTTTTAAACACTCTAACCGACCTCGGAAAGTGAAGTATGTTATATTCACGTCGGGATCAAGAGCCGCCATTTTTAACTGTAAACAAACCACAACTTTTCCCTTTACGGGGTTGGTGAGGGTGTTTAAAAGATATTTAGAGGCAAGTATAGGAATGACATCTTAAGTGAAATGTCTTAGAATTTTTTGGTATTAGAAGTTTTCTGTGTATAAAATAAATAAACCTTATTGTTATAGTAATTTCAATAGGTGACGTATTACGTTATTATGAGGGCTATCAATTCGGAGCCCACGACCTAGATCCAGAGGGCTGCGCGTGTCCTATGTTAAAGTACGGCGGATGGTGGCACAATTGTTGCTGGACTTCATGCCGTCTGACCATACCTTATAACGACCCCACGTATTCATTTGGATGGGACTGTGGCAACGAAACAACTATCAAGCTAACGAGTGTGTTAAAATGATAAGGAGAATGTGATACTTCACAAAAATCTGCAGAACTTATCGCATGTCGATCCTATTTAAATCAGACTTGGGGAATGTTATTTAAAAATAGATAATTTGTGTCATGTATATCATATATATCATTTATAGTATTTGTAATCGAAATGGTTTTAATTACTTGATACTTTTTTTGTTTTTTTTTCACCTTACATTGTGTGCATGTGTTTTCATACCTGATTTTGTTCTGTTAAAAAATATTAAAGAACATGGGGAATTAGATGCATTTTAGATTGATCGTTAAAGTTTTCAAAATTTGATCGTTGCTTTAAATTCACTGCTTGCAAAAAACAAAATTTCGTGGCAAAGGCAATAGAAAAAAAATCTGAAAACATAAAGAATACATAAAAAACACAAAGAATCAAAAGTTAAAAGTGTATGTTGGGATCAAACCAGAATCTTTAAAATTTAGATATCAATTGCAACATCTCGGGTCAAATACCTTGACGGTGCATTTTTTAATGGATTCTTCTAATTCTTTTTATTTGTTGACTTATAAACGCTGACTTTAAAGAGACAGTACAGCTGAAAAAAAATGTGTTTAACTTCGGATTTAGCCATTGTATCGTTAGGAAATAAGAAATAACGTTGATTGTGACAGTTGAAGTACATAGAAATCCCTTTCGCATACCTAATTGATGTAATTATGAGCTTCCGGAAATTTAAGGGTCGTACAAACCGGATTAATCTTATATCGTTTATTTGTACCACGTGGATTTTGATTGACAATAATTGACACGTGCTGAAAACTACAAAATCTTCGCCCGACTACGGTCATCATGGAATACGAAGTAAAAGGGATTCTCTAAACGGAACACATCATCATTTTCTCGATAATTTATAAATGGTTTACCAATTTCAGTTCATTTTAAAATGAACAGACATAAATATGTCAAATAACCCCTCAAGGGGCCTCACTTACAAAATGTATCCTTTGTCATTTATTTTCTCAATAAATGACCATTCTAATTCCTGACAAATGTGTTGTGTCAATGTGTTGAGTAAGTAACATTTCAAACGGAGCATCAACCTATCAGTTATCCATAAATGAATTTAGTTTGTAGCAACTCCTGTGATAAAAACGCAAAATACATGCTTACAAAATAATAATTCTGGTTATTCTAAAAACTTTGAACAATTATAACCTTGGAGAAGTAGAAAAGAGATATTTCTTTCAACAAACCTGTCCAGGAGAATCTTTGCGAACCCTGCATGTGTTTTGTTTATAGTAAATACGCATGCATAATAGTATAGAATGCGGAACCCCGTAACACGTTGCGATGTATATATGTATGGGTTAAAATAATTATTAATTTTACTGAAATACCTCATGGAGAAATTTGTAATTTTCTGTAAGTTTATACATTTATGAGTAGTACAAAAATACCGAACCCGATCGGAAAATTTTTTCAATTCGGGTTTCTAATAAGATGCGCCGAACTGTCTCTTTAAATTCTTGATGGTTTTTTCCTCAGTATTTTTCAATTTTCAGTTTTGATACTTGGTTAAAATCTACATCCGGTCTTGATTAGACCCCGTTTTAATAAATATCAAAGTATATTTCTGTTCAGACATTGGATCTGTAATGACGAATGCCAAGATTTTACAACTTTTCACGATTGAAAGTTCGAACATTTTATGTGATTTTCATTTTGCGACTTGTTTTTGATCAAATTCAGAAAAAGTAAGGTGTTAAGATATAAGTTATAAATTTGACAACGTATTTTTTGTTTTCTTTTCACCTAGAAAATCTGAAGAAAAGTTAAAAACTTGTATAAATTTTTTGCGAAGCATATCAAACCTTTTGTGCAATATTCAGAGAACGAATTTCCTCTTGTGTGAGAGATACGGGGCGAGACTTAAGACGAGAGCAATCGCTCTTTTGTATGCGAGGCGATGAAAATTTTAACGTTATGGAGGTGAAAGTTCCAGAAGAAGTTGAGTTACAAAGCCTTGCGGAACATGTCTAAGTAAGTTAGGTTGAAGAATGTTTAAGCCATAGTAAGGCTATATCAATTTTAGAATAGAGGTTAGAACCATTTCCATCGACCGGGTCCCAGGTTGTGTAACTCTAACCAAATTCTTCAGTAAAATACCTTTAACAAAACACTAACATCTAACACAGTTCCTCTGGTCTCCTTTTGATTTCCAGCATGATATAAGCAAGGTCAGTGAAGTGGCCCCCTGTCAACTGGAATCCATATTGTTACCGATTGGTCTGAAATTTAATTGAAGAACACTTACAAACTTATAAAATTTCGAGAAATAACCGGGGTAGGGGTAGCTAATTTGACTATAAGATCATCATTGATCGAGGTAACTTAAAAATAAGTTGTTGTTTGTTCTACATTTGTCATTTGCCTACTTTTTACTTAGGTTGGTAAAACCGGGTAAAAATAATTTTCGTTTTCCTTTTTACTCCCAGAAATATTAGAGTGTGCTCTGTGGATATATGGGTCAAAGTATATCAGTAGATTGGTAGACCTCTTGAGTTTGTTTTACGATTGCCTCGATAATTCCTATTTTAGACTGGAAAAAAAACAATTTGCTCCCACAACGCCTGTAAAAACAACCGCGTTTTGAAGGTTGAAAGAAAAACGTTTACTAAAGTGCAGAAACTAACAACACGGATTACAGAATAAATGACATCTCACGATCGATTTGATCAATAGAAATTAATCTTACTTGCGTAACTTAAACAAATTTAATCTCATTCTTGTATCTCTAAATATGTTCATAGGCTTGCTTTGTCAGAACTTGTCTGTATAGAATGACAAATTTGACTTAATCGAAATCATAAATAAATTCTTTATACTCAACGGAGCAAAACTGCTTGGCCAGACTTCTTGAAGTATTTAATCTACCTGAACGATTTTTCTAGGCATAGAAGATGGTAAGATTTTCTCTTAACTGATGTGATACATTCAAAATTTGTAGCAAAAGAAAGAAGAACGACTTGAAATTGTTTATATAGATGTACATAATTTATTAGCAATAAGCCGTAAACTTATAGAAAATCAATTTACATGTAAATTTTACTGCATTTGTACTTGAATATGTACATGTATTTTTTTTCTGATACTGTAAAAAAGTTGGTATTTGCGACCCATGTTTTAATCTATTTTGATATGTTTTCTAGATATTCTTTATTCACAAGTTATATTAATATAGTGATTATAAAAATACATAAAAATACGGTTTTTTTTATTATTTAATTTTTACTATTGTTCTTGAAAATGAATGTTACCAAAGCGTTATATCTTTTGCAACGCTTGTATTAAAACTAATAGATAAAACCCATAAACTTTGTAAAGAATATGGGTAAATAAATCGGAGAAATATCCGTTGGCTTCATTGAAAAATACAATTTATACCATACATGCGATAGATGTTACTCGTGTGATAAACATTGCTTTATTACACGGAGAATACTTCCGGTAAGAACTATTGTTGACACAACACTCAGCTTCAACGCTTCAGTGATCTTTTCTGTAAATTATGAATTTCTACTTGTAAAAATAAATTTTAAGGTGGTTTTGATGAATATTTACAAATTATGGATAACAAAGAAACCATAAATATGTAGATATTTAGCTTGTAAATAACCTATGTTATCAAGAAGTTAATCCTGACGACCGTAGGCAGAACGAATAGGTTGCGTTTTTCTACACATGAACCTACAAAAAACTTTTGTGAATGTCAGCAAAATTGATCAATCAAGTCTTTGATATTTCATTAGTGATGAAGCTGTAACCAAAAAAATATATAAAATAAAAATAAAATTACTTTCACGGTCTAATTTCAATGATACTTAACATCAAAACACTCATAAAATGTGTGTAAATACGTTACGGTAATACATTTGATTGCGCACGGTCATAAATAGTTTTGTGATATAAATATATTCAATTTTTGTATGTAAAACTGTATTAAATAGATTTGCAGCATATCTTCCTCGCATGCAAAGAACAAATGATGAGCTAAAGGCAAATGAAGAAGAGTTATAAAACATATAATGTAGTCAAAAGAGTTTGCTGCCTCAAAATATACATATAACTGGACAAAACACGCCACCTGTTACCGTTTGAATATCTGTTTATGGCGAAAGGCAAAATTTAAACAGCAAGATAGCAGTTGAAACATTTATTTTAAATACATAATTTCTGGATATATGGCGAGTGAGGTCAGAACATATATTATCCTTGCAACCAGCATATTGTTAATAAATGAATCATGGGGTGTATTATACGTCTGTTACACAGGTACATGTACACAAACATTTATACCTTTTGCTACGATGATATTGTAAAAATATATTGTTTTACAAAACATTATTGCTAAGACATCTCTCTCTAATAATACAACAGTTTAATAATGAAGTACATGCTTGCTTCATACAGAAAACTTTTATAAGTTCCACGAAACATAAAAAACAACGAAACAGAACTATTTAGGATTATTGGCTATTTAAAAGTTGGTATCTAGGGTTAACGGACCCTCGATATGTACAGGTATATTGAGACCAAATTTTCTCTGGAATTAGGTTCTTAAATATCATAGAAGTTGTCTAAGAACATTGTAAGAAAACAAAAAAGAATTCAAATCTAATTCAGAAAACTTTCATAAATATTTCCAGTAGATGGAAACAAGCCCAATCATACCGTTGGTCGAAAGAAATAAACTTATGGAGAATCGCAAATTTTTAAAGGGTTTCCATGGTAACTAAACAGAAGTTTCAAAATATTAATTTTTCATTTAACCCTAAATTAAATTGCTATGGTAAAAAGCTGAAAAAAAGAAAATTTTTTAATATTTGGAGCTTTTTTCATTAGGTATTATTTAAATATAAAATATATTATTTGATATCAGTTGTTGAGAAAAAACCAAGTATGTCCTGAACTTTTGTGCAACTTGAAAAAAATCTGAATTTTGCTAAAAGAATTTGCCGTTGCTATGGACTTTTCAAACAGTAAGAATTTCTGTGGGATTTTTATGGTGCTTTAATTACAATGGCAACAACACATCTGTGTTGAACAACAAAACTGTTTTGGTATATTATGAAAATATGGACAGATTTTACAAGTACCAATGACGAAAATTGCTAAAAATCTCTAAAATCAGGAATATCAGCCTAACGAAATCACCTTCATTTTTTTAGTTTTTGTATTTCTAGGCCTTGGAACCATAGCAACGAGTGTCATTTTCATTAATAAAATTGATATTGCATGGGTATTACTAGGTATGTCAAAAATTAAATAGTTGCCTATTTCGGCTTACAAGAAGAAATAACGTTAAAAACCAATTTCAATAATCTTTAACGGTTTCCATGGAAATATTTTAAATTATTGGTTTCTCCATCAATATTCTTCTATAAAATGAGAATTGACAATATACCAAAGATTGTTTATACCTATGATAGCTTATACTAGTGGGCAAAATCTTTTCATATGGCTAAAAGTAGGTATTTTTCCATCTTTAGCCTTGGTTACCATGACAATGGTTACCCACAGCAACACATTTTACTTCTATTTTTGAATTTTACACCTAAGTGTATTCGTGTATGAAATACATTGAAAATTGGTAACTACGCGTGGCCAGACCACAATATAAATCTTTCATTCTTACATAGAATTGATTTTAGAACCGTTTGTTTTAGGTATGAAGGTAAGAAATTTTAAAAGCACCAAGGTGTTGATTGATGGATTTTTAAGAAGAATGAGAGATCTGAATCCTTCTTAAACCAGATATGCATAATCTGCGCTATAATTAAAGGAATTGGGAAATTGACTTAGGGTTTAGTGTATTTATTAAAATGTCTTTGGTTATTAGTGCTCAAGTTTTTATTTTGGCTTACAACTGTATTAATGGTTTTATTTGGATAAAGAGAAACACAGTGGCTAACAATGTTACTTTGACGGTAGTGTTAGTCATAATACTAGTCAGGTCTACGATGAATGCATGTTGCAATTGTTACTTTTCATGAAGATTTTGTGGTGAAGAAAATGTCCTGTTCTTATTTTTAAATTAACATGTGGCGGTTGATACAAAAAATCAGCTTTTATTTGCACATGGATAAAAAAAATATGTTACATATTTCACATTAAATTCCATAAAACATTCACAATCTCGCGTAAAGTATTTGACTAATAATGAATTTAAATGATAGGAGATTCTTTCGGAAACAATTCCACGTGTTTTTGATTCTATAATACTAGATTCTAACACAATATTTGATTATTTGTATTTCATTACTACTTTATTCGTCTACAAACAAAAAATGAGATATTGAAATGAAAGAGTTAAATATCTACTCAAAAGGCGTATGCGCTACTGGGAACATCCAGGAAAAAGTCTTACTAGTACATATTCCTGAGACAAATGCGCAAGGTTTTAGATAGGGCACGGGTATACCGGTGTATTTTCACATTCACTCGTATTCTTGGCAAGACTAATGCATATTGTATACTTGATTTGCAATAAAAAGAAGTGTTTAGTCTATCTGTCTGTCTGTCTGACAGACTTTCTTGCCCTTAATTCCACTTGATCTCCATAAAAAAAAACCTCTCAAAACATGACGGCACGATGTGCAAATTTTCAAAACCGATAAAGTGGCCAGGAACCTGGGTTTGATGATAGACTTTTAAAAATACATTAATTTTTCGAAGATCATTTCAAATCATTGAAATCTCCTTAGTTTTTTAAAAACAATTTTCTTTCTTTTTTCTTACATCTTCTTTTCAAATGAAAATCATTTTTGTTTTAAGAGAGTTAACGATACAATAAGGACCCCAGAAGTCAGAGGTCAATTTAGAGAAATGATGGACAGTGTGCAAAACCGACTTCTAGGAGTAGCGACACATAATATTGCACGAGGGGAAACACTGGCACAAATAGTAGGTAAAGAGTGAAAAGGGAGCAAAAAGTGTGAGATCAGTGTAGTAAACAGTTTGTTGTAAAAACAACAACACGTGGAGAATGTGAAAAACCAAAGAAACCTGCGTTGATAATACACTAGAGGAGAAATACAAATAGAAAGGTTTAGAGGGGAGAGAAATTTGTTTAAAAGGAGAAAGAGAGAGAGAGAGAGAGAGAAAGAGAGAGATTAGTATGTTTTATCTAAACAGTATTATATAAACTGGAATATTATAGTGTCTAAATTGTTATCTTGGGCACTTTTCATTGAAAAATAATTGCAAAATCTACGCTTAAGACTATTAAAAATACACTAAACATATAAAAGGAATATTGTTAAACTTATAAACAGCATCTACACGCATGAATGCTTCAGTGTATCGGTGAATTAATCAAAAACATATAATGATTAAAGCTCTTTTTTCTTTTTTCTCCTTCTTCTTCTTCTTCATACAAACGCAGTTATAATATGTTTCAAATGCTTTAAACGGTATTCTATTTTCTACAGAGTGAAGAGAGTTTCCCATTAATTCGAGGAGTAAAAACAAAAACAGCGACCTGTAACAAACGGAGAGTTGTGGTCATTGTCATTGTTGTCGCCATCTTCCTAATCGGCATCATCATTACTGTTGTCCTTTCTAACTAGACTGTAAACAAGATCATTACTTATAACAAAACAGATATCAATGCAACATGTATATAACATTCACAAAAGTATATTTGGGAACAAGAAAAAGTGTTGTACAAAAAGTATTAAGTTATTATTATAACTGAGCTCCTTCTGTAAAAATTCTAAACTGTGTATCTAGAATGTCTCTATAATATATATCATTGTTTGTTTTGAAATAGAAAAAAAAAGAAAAAAAAAGTACACAACCTTGATTTATTTATCATTCATTCATTATTTTAGTCCTAGCATATGGTCTATATGCAATGATTGGTTCGGGTTTAGTTTATCTATCACCTTCAAATGCAGACACAATACAAAGTCTACATTTTGACCTTTTAACTTGAATGGATTGTTTTACTGGGAGGTTAAAAAAACACATTGCTATATTTAGCAAACTGGTTCGCTCTTGAAGTTTAGAGAGCTGGTTGCGTGAATATTTTGCTTTGTTGCGGCAACACAAAACCTATTGCAAAGATGTTCAATTTTATCGTGTTGCTTGGCAAATCCGGGAAATTCCAAACCAAGTCAACACAATGAAGTTTTAAACAGTACGAGTATGTGCATTGTCTTTATATACTGTCTTCAACAAAAAACGTTAAGCACGGGGACAGGTTGTTCTCTGGACTCTTTTCTTGTTTCATCTTAATTTTTGCGTCGTCAATGAAGTGATGCGTATCTAAATGAAATTTCTTACGATAGATTTTGAGAGAAAATGAAACACAAGTTCGCTATTTGTCCGTATATCAGGTCTAATTGAATCGATTTTTGGTATCTAGATTTCCATTCCAACTTTGAGTTTCTGTTGTTACTCGGATCTATAAATCTTTACGGAAAGCTGTTAACAACACGTGCTAAAATTATGCAATCTTACCTGAACTGAAGGTTTATGTGAGCTTGTCACCCTTTATGCGCCCTTTCGATTTAACCTTTTCACATGTACATAGTCGACTTCTCTAGTACCACTTCCCAAGTTCCGATCAAATTTGGTACACAGTATTCAAGAAAAAGGATTATAAAAATTCTTCAAATGGAGGACTGTCCTCGTATTAAAGGGAGAAAATAAAAATAGTATGGGCTATTTCATATCTGAATTCTCCTTCACCTGCATGTATGAATAATGAAAAGTACATGCATACTAGTCTTCCTCCTCAAATGTTGTAGAAATTTGAATTGTACATTAAAACCAATTGTCTTGCGGTGTCTGGAACCTAAATTGGGGTCCATGTTTTGCATTCGAATGGAATGGAATGGACTCGGGGAAAAAACCCTCATAAACTTTTTTCTTAGGAAACAAGAAAAATAATTCCAAAATAGAATTTGTAATAATGAATTTTTAGTGTTTAGTACAATATCATTTCAAAATATCAATTTTAAGGTAACAAATATAAAAATGGATATTTTTTCAATGCTGCATTCAAATTAAAGTTGCATCGAATCACTCAAAATGCCCATACAAACAAATTTTGGGAGTGCAAGCGGCAATGACATGCATAGTTTAAACCGTCCTATGCTAAACACATTTCAGCACATGACTAAATCATGTTACCTGTGCATGTTAGCAGAAAGAAACATTCAACACATCAGTTGTGTTAAATATAGAATATCTGTTGTTCTGATTTCGGTTCTAGTACCATCCGAGGCTATGGGTGATACCATGACCAAGATCAAAACAACAGCGTGTTGTTGTTTATATCTTAAACCAAAGATTACCAATATTCTTCAATTCAAGTTTTTAAAAATTCATCACCAGAGATAATGATTTATCGAAGAAAATATACATTTATATTTTTTTATATAAATTCGTTTGTTCTCCTTTAGACAATTGTTCGGCACTGTGAGAGTTGTCGGACTTATTGATCGACAAACCGTTATTGTGTGATGCTGTAAAAGGGGGTCTGTAATTATGCATTTATGTTCTAGAATTTAAAATTATCAAGAGAGAAAGTTTTCTTCGTAAGCGTTGTATTGTTCTAAATAGAAATTGTGTTAGTTGCTTTCCTTTGCTTAAAATCGATCCCGAATACTGTTTCAGTACTTTTGGATGATTTCAGCAAAAATGCTCACACCTGTGGAGCAAGTACAATTGAAATTGATATAAAGGAAAGTATCCAATGATTCTTCACTGACATTTTTTTTTACAATTGACAAGAACAAAAATAGAAGTTTTCAAATGGGAAAAAATGACATATTTTTGCATTTGAAAGTTGGCGGGAGACCTTGTACAATTTCTCAACGTTATCATACGTATACTTTCTTTCAAGTCACTTGCAATTTGCAAAATCTCCGTAGACTTTCTCTTCACCGCATTTTTCGCTGAAAATCCAGAGGCAAAAGCAGAAACCTTGGGATTTTTTCATACTATTAAATTAACATTATTTGAACTTGAGGTATAAAAATATAAATGAATATCAAATAATTAAAGAAAGTGTGATGCGCGGTTATCAAGGGAAAATTATATAAACATTAGGTGTTCTATGTAGATGAGAATGTATGTATATGGGGGTTGTTACGTATGAGGCGCCGTTTTAATATTTTTGAGGTATATTCTGATATCCAAAAATGAATTCTTGATATCTATAATTTGAATTCTTGATATCAATAATTCGAATTCGAACATACTTCTTGATATTGAAAATTGATTCTTGATATTATAAACTAGATTTTTTGATAATAGAAAATATAATTTTTTGATATTTATGAAATTCGAATATACCAGAATATTTGCCTCCAGGTAATATTGTTATTTGACATTTTGAAAAATCGTTTTGATAAATTAAGAATGCAGCTTAGAAGATAACATCTGCACTTCTGTTTTCCATTATTAGTTATAACACATGAAATTAGTCTACTGAAGTTTATAAATATTTTAAACAAAAAAACGATGACTTAGGCACATATCTGCGGAAGTGTATAGGGGCCTACACTTGTTATGTTATAACTCATATATTGCCATACATTTTATCGTACCAACATATAAACTATAAAAGCTTTTTTTGTTAAAAATATTTCGTATTGTATTGAGGTGAGTTTACATTATTTAAATCACCTAATTGTAATCTATCAGTTTTCTTGCTATTTGCTATATTGAGTAAACAAAATATGGATTTTGAAATTAAAATCTATGAATGAGTTTTATGAGTCATATCAAGAAAGAAATGTTGACAAATAAAAATAAAAATGCATACATGATAGTTATATCGACATAGATATACTTTCATTTCTTTGGATCACATTGCGGAAATAATGTTCTCGAATGAACTTCAGGGGCGCTGAGTTTTAATGGTACTTCGCCTCACTCTGAATCTAGCTCTAGGAATCACATTTAGACTAACATTGACAGATACCGTGGATTCATTGATGATCGTGTAGGCTCAATTTTCATGGAATTAGCCGATCCCATTATCCACGAATTTACATCTGGAACGAACAAAAATAGTATGATTTATCTAACATACAAGTTATCTCACAAAATATTGTACAAATAAACATATGAAAACTTAAACTATATAAGAACATTGCCTTACGAAATTTGATCCACAATAAAGGAATGTAAAGCTTTAATAATCGTAGTTATCGCGGCAGACATGAGTCCTTCCCGAAAATTATTATCATATTCAATAATTACGATTTAATTGAGAGGGTAGGCTATTATCCAATAATATTGCTTAAAATAAGTGTTAAATGATTTTGGAGACAACTGTCTGAAACAAACCTAATCGACGGAAGACCATTTGAACAAACAATTCCTCCCCTAATTCGCGGGTGAAAGGACTCGCATCAAATTACGATAATGAGAAAATGCAATTAGTTCGTGCATAATATTTATTGAAAAAAAAATACATTTTTTAGAAGTAATTTTGACGCTTTGGTAAAATCTGTTACATTATGTAGCAGCCCTCTAACTACGATATCAAAATAATAATAATGCAATATGAATTGCAATTAAAGAAAAAACTGTTATTGTTTTATTTACGTTAATTATAAACTGTCATTGTCATTCTACATGAGCCACGTTCCACGTTCGCGAAGTTAGTTCGACAACTTTTTCCCCCCAATATGTTCCCTAGAACTGCAAACATATTGATGTTGACATTACTATTAAAGGGACCTATCATGCTGGAAGGTTATTCTTACAACGATGGTAATAATTTCCATGCCTCCTCCTTAAAATGGCTTTATCCCCATCAAACTTACTTGAAGTAATCAATTGATCGATGAAGCAATAACATTCAAATTCACTTAAAGAATGAATCCTCGAAGGGTCAAAAATCGGCCCAATAATTGGAAAAGAATGAAATTTATGATTTTCTACATAATATTGCCTCATCCTTTCCTTCAAACAGTGATATTTTTTAGTTTCCATTACTTTTTACTTACTACCACTGTAATTAGGCATCACGTCGATTAATATAGCAGGGGTTATGTTGTTTACATCGATTTCTCATAGATTTTTAGCAATGCCCTCACTTTTAGAGGCTGTTTTCTATATGAGCGCATTAAT
The DNA here is from genome assembly GCA_016163765.1 of Magallana hongkongensis. Classification (NCBI taxonomy): domain Eukaryota; kingdom Metazoa; phylum Mollusca; class Bivalvia; order Ostreida; family Ostreidae; genus Magallana; species Magallana hongkongensis. Next base: position 54,588,439 of record WFKH01011801.1, on the reverse strand, counting down.
GTTTCAAGTTTCATAAATATGGTCAATGAAAACAGTTAAATTAATCCATGAAAGAAATTGAAACAGTCGTGCGTTCATATTTTTTTTTATTTAAAAAGTGAAAAATCATGTGAGTTTGTCTCTAACGTAAAAGTAGATTGTTTACGAATTTCAATCCATCTCGACCTCGTGAAAAACAAAGACCTAAACTAAAATCTATTTACATTCACGCTTTGAGTACACCAATGCGACATTGTGATGAAAAAGTATCAAAAAATAGCAAAAATTGCAAAAATCCAAAATCTTAATTCTAAATTTAAAAAATCTAAATCTAAATAAAAAGGGAGGGCTTTTAGATACAGTGGCTTTCTTTCTTATCACTTAAAAATCTTAGTAAAGACTTAAAACACACTATAAAATAGCCGTGCACACTATTTGCATGGTTGATTGACGCTCCGCCTTATTATTCAAATAAAACAATGAGCTACATTGCCGTAACACCGAAGTCGGGATTTTGCACTGAAGTATACAACTTAATTTGATTGATATAATGTTTATAATGAGAGTCTCCCTGAAAAAATATTTTGAAATGTTTCCATACCGTCCATATTTGGAGCTTTTAGCTAAAATATTACAACATTGTTGTTTGAAAGGGTATATTTTGGTGTTTACAAAGGAGGGAGATCGCAGTGTTTAAAGGATTCATTTTTTGAAGGAGAAAAAGCCATTTTAGTGATGAAATATGCAGGTCAATGTAGACTGGAACATAATTCCTGCTCCAAACAGCTGATCACACAAAATTACATTTTAATTGGTGGATGAATGAGCAACATCAGATGATGTTGGAGAATACCGAGTTTTCATTGTAGCGTGCACTTTTACTATACGACTTATAAAGGTCGGTATATCATGTATATGTAAAGACAAGAGAAAGTGTCTTTTATTATAAGGAATAGTAATTGAAAGTTTAATGGTTCCCACTATGGGAACCTATGTGTTTTGAGAAAAATCACTGTATCTGCATTGTCTTAATCCACCCAGCTTAAACGGAGGTAGTCATCTTATTTGTGTTAGTATGCACTTACATACTTACTTAAAACTTTGGACGAAAGGTCCAATTATATACGGATAAAATTCAAAGATTCCATAATGTGTGTGTGTGTGTGTGTGTGTGTGTGTGTGGATGCAAATCATTTAATGTCTCAACATGGTGCCAGACAAATTATTTTCAAAATAAATCCTGGATGCTTGCCAACTGTTGGTTTACAAAATAAATCCTGGAAGATTGCCAACTGTTGGTATACTTATGTCCAAGAATCTCTTTTCTCCTCATTTACCCGAGGGTCTGGAAGACATGGTGGTCACCTCTCAGGAATTTTCTTATGGACAAAGCTTGAACAAGTTTTACTTTTCAATTCCAAAAACAAATAAAAATGCCTATGTGAATTGGTAAGGGACATGTAAAGAGAAGACAAGAAGAGTTTTGTGACAACAGAGGGCCTGGAAAATTTATGGCATATATGGAGTTCAGTGATAGAAAAACCAAACATAGACACCCAAAGCTGTATCTAGAAATAAATGGCATTTCTCTAAATTTTGGATATAGATATGGCATTTTAAGATAAGTAGAACAGGAGAGTAATTTAGTTCCAGAGGAATTTTCAGAGAGGGAAAGGCTCTCAGTATCCTCACTTCCATCTCACTTTCTTGGCCATATGTTGCTTGTAAAACCAGACAAGCAGTTGTACAAATCTGTAGCAGAGAAAACTATTGATGTGGCAAAGACTGCTGTGAGCAAAGCTGGGTTTTTTTCCATCTAGCTTTGTTAGGTGGGACTAGTTCTATTCAGCTCTACAGAGCAATACTCAAACATTTCCTCAAGTTTCCATGGAGATGGACTGAAATTTGGCAAGTGGATGAGCGGTGTGTGCAATACGATAACCAACAATCAAATCTGAAAACCATTGATGAAGATTTGTTACAGAATGTTAGAATTCCATATGTTAACATTCATCTAATGGTAGACTATAGTGTTGAAAGTGTGTGTTCTGCTGGAAGTGTTGAACGATATGAGGCAGCTCTTATTCATTTTGTATCCAAGCTGGAACTTGACTTTATCATTTTGGGAATGGGACAAGATGGACACACTGCATCTCTTTTTCCCAAATCAGGGTTGCTAAAAGACAGTGATTACTTGGTTGCCATGACAGTAAACGAATCTAGCGTGAAATGAATGACACTTTTCTTTTCTATATTGAACAAAGCTAGACCTACCGTTATCATAGTGAGTGGTCATAAAAAGCATGATATTGTAGACTCTCTGGCTAGAAGTGAAAAGAAAAATGTTAATGATTATCCTATTTTGGGTGAAAATTCTCAATCTGGAAATGTCACATTTTATATTGATAATGATGCATGGTTTGGAAAATAAATGAAAATGATTTGAATTGAATAATTGGCCCGTTTTTGTTCAGAATTTACGTATTATATAGAATTAGAAAAGAGACAAACGATGGCATTACAGACCAAACGTATTGTAGAATCTATTTGATATACAAAAATAAATATATACACAAACGCACAGATAGAAAGAGAGAGAGAGAGAGAGAGAGAGAGAGAGAGAGAGAGAGAGAGAGAGAGAATCGACAGATTTGTGTGCAACGTGTCATTTTTTCTGTATATTGTACAAAAAATATATAATTAAATAGTTTCTGAAACTTACACAAGTAAAACTATTTGTAGGGTTTTGAAAAGTCAATTTACTTTTTTAATGCTTTATAAAAGAATCCTCTGAAGTCTCTAGATCAAGCATAGTTGTTATTTTAAGAAAAGAAAGATAAAACATTCCTCTGAAGTCGCTAGATCAAGCATATTTGTTATTTTGAGGAAAGAAAGTAACGTTAATTCAATCGATGTATGAATATGCTTTTGAGTTGAAAGTACAGCAGATATATCTTTTACACAAGAAATATTAGTAATTGTAAATCCATAAATTTTGATAAATGTTAGTTCACGTGCTACACTATTAATTAACTGTTTTCTAACAGTGAAATGTTCAACAAAGATGTCCTTATTAAAACTAAATCCTTTAAGAGCTTTGCAATATACTGATTCATGCACACATACATGTATGTATCCATCCCTTTAAAACACAAGGTTGATGAAGGCGAAGATTCTAAGATCTGTGCTGTTGGTCCTATGTTTTAGTGTTTTTACATTCGCCTTCCTCAGCAATACCAAATTTCTTAACAAAGGTTTCGTGAACTACGACATTAATGGCGATGTCGTTAGGGAATTTCAGATGCTTGGAGGAAGCGAAATGGCGAATTGCTCTCAAAAGTGTATCTTAGAAAACGACTGTACCGGGTTCGATCTATTGTTATAGTAATTTTAATTAATAGGTGACGTATTAAGCTATTATTTCGGAGCCCACAATGAGACGGTAGCAACAAAACAACTATCAAGCTAACGAGTGTTTAAATGATGGCTAGAAGAGTGTGAAACTGTTACAAAAAAGCAGCAGAACTTACTGAGTGATTTTCATGTTGTTATTTGTTTGTTCAAATTCAGAAAAAAGTTAGATTTGATACATAAGTTCTATAAATTTGACAATTTTCTCTCGTATTTTTCGCAATATTTAGAGAACGAGTTTTCTTTTGTAGGAAAGATACGGGGCGAGGGTTAAGGGGGATGTACGGCCATCTTGTACACATGTGGACCGAAACTGTTGTCAAAAGATACAAAAGCAATTAATATGGAGTTTTACATATTGTTTTGCACGCAAATTGCTTATACAAATACAGAACAATGCATTTGTTGATCACTTAGAACTCCGCAGCTGCAGACTTAAATTAAAGATTTAAAAATCTGAAAAATATGAAAGGTGGTCATTGGTGACCACTCCACAACCATCATCTTATCAGTCGGCACGAGCTCTTTTTTCTGAACAAGAAAAAATCCAGTCTATACTTAGATCTCCTGTGTCTATGGAGGCACACTGACGTTATATTTTCAGAGAAAAAATGTGTATCAATTCAAAACAATCTGTGACAGACATCTCTATACCAGCCCAATTTTTTTTCAGTTCTGTTTGTATAAATTAAAGTAAATTCTTTTTAGAAGTGCGGTAGGGGTCCCAAAAAAATGAATTGTTTTAAATAAAAAATATACATAAACTTTTAGTGAAAATATAACATTAATGTACCACCATAGACAAAGTCAAATATACCTCGTGCCAACTGATAGTTTCTGAGACCGATTTTAAAGAATACTGTACTCTACTTTGAGACAAAGCTACAACTAAAATGGGCAAGCTTCAAACTTTTTCTCAACAAATGGTTGTACAGTGGACACCAATGACCTTTTTTAAAATTATGTTTTCAGATTTTTAAATGTTTAATTTAAGTCTGCAGCTTGTGCAGTTTTTACTGATAGCAAGTAATTGCTTTGTTCTTGTATGCATAATTTGCATACAAAACAACATGTAAAATCTCATAATTATTGCTTTTTTTATCAATTGAAAACTGTTTTAGACAGTTTTTGGCAGAGACAAGTCAGTTCAAAAAATGTTTAATTTTTGTCTTCAAATGTACAAGATGGTCGTACATCTCCCTAAAGACGAGAGAAATAGCTCATTTTTGTATACGAAGCGATGAAAAAATGAACAAAATGGAGGTCAAATTTCTCGAACAAAGTTCAGTTCCAAAGCCTTGCTAGACAGGTCAAAGTAAGTTACACAAAAAGTTTTAAGCCATTCTAAGGTTATATACATTTTAGAATAGAGATTTGATATTCAACTTTCAACATTGCATGGGTGGAAGGTTGTTTAAAACTAATCAAATTCTTCAGTAAACTGCGTTGAACCAAACCACTAACGTCCAGCATAGTTCCACTGTATGAGCGAGGTCGATGAAGTGGTCCCCAGTGAACATGAATCTACATTGTTACCGATTGGTCTTCAATTTAAGTGAAAAACACTTATCAACGAGTGCCAAACAATGACTTTGGTGAGGGCACAACATCCTCCCAAGTGTCAATCATTTCGAGAAATAAGGTGGGGGGGGGGCTAGTTAATTTTACTATCAGATTATATTTATCTTAATAACTTAAAAAAATAACTTGTTGTTTGTTCTCACTTTTTCATTCGGATGCTTTTTCCTTTGGTTGGTAAAACCGGGTAAAATAATTTTAGTTTTTCTTTTTCCAGTAGCTATTGGCGACCAAGATATGTGAATCTAATTGTACATTATGTATACTATCTTCAAGATAGGAATTGGAAACACATCAACCAAAACAATCCCAAGATAATCTTTTGATTGTTTAGATTGGTGCGTTTTCAATTTTGAAATGTTGTTTATTGTTTCGATATTGCCTATTTTATTTAGAGTGTGCTGTGTGGATGCCATTTTTGAATTGATATATAGTTCAAAGTATATCAGTAGATTGATAAACCTCATAAGTGTGTTTCCCGATTGCCTCGATAATTCCTATTTCGGATTGGAAAAGCAATTTGCTGTCACAACGGCTGTAAAACAACCACGTATTGAAGGTTGGAAGAAAAACGTTTACTAAAGTGCCGAAACTAACAACACGGATTACAAAATAAATGGCATCTCGCGATCGATTTAATCAATATAAATTAATCCTACTTGCATAATTTATAAAAAATAAAATTCATACATGTATCTCTTATCATGGGCTTACTTTGTCAGAACTTGTCTCTATAGAATAGCAATGTTGACTAGTTTGAAACCATAAATCAATTTTTTAACTCAACGGACAAAACCGCTTGCCAAGTCTTCTCTTTATCTTATTTTATCTACATGAACGATTTTTCTAGGCATATAAAGATGGTAAGGTTTTCTCTTAACTGATGTGATAAATTAAAAATTTATAGCAAAAAGATGCCCTGAACTTCTTGGAAATCGTTTATAAAGATGTACACTGTTATTACCAATTAGCTGTAAACTTATATGAAATCAAGGTAAATGTTAATTTTGCTGCACTTGCACTTGAATATGTACGTGTATTTTGTTTCTGATCCTGTAAAAAAAGGTTGGTGTTTGCGATATTTGAGCACAAATGTTTTCATCTTTTTAAAATATGTATTATAATTGTATTATAGACATTCTATTATTCAATATTAATCTTACATTGATAAAATGATTATATAGACAATATTTTAAAATACTTTAAAAAATTACTTTTTACTTTCGTTTTGAGAAAATGTATGTTGATATAGTGTTACCTTTTGCAACGCTTGTCTTATTATAAACAATATACAACATTTGCAAAACCGTAAATAATATGTGTAAATAAATCGGAGAATTGGCCGTTATTTTGATCGTCAAATGCAATTTATATCATACATGTGATGGATATAACCATTGTGATAAAAACCTTTGCTTCATCACATGGGCAAAGCTTTATCAAATATTATTGTTGACATATATATAGCCCTTAGCTTCAACGCTCCAGTTTGATCTTTTCTCTGAATTATAAATCTCTACTTATAAAAATAAATTTAAAGGTGGTTCTGATAAATTTTGACATATATTATCGAAAACATAGAAAGTATAAATATGTAGATATTCAGGCTGTATTTTAAAAAGATAGTTATCGAGAAGTTATTCTTGACCACCGTTAACCAAGAGCCTAGGTTGTGTTTTTCTCCACATGAACTGACCAAAAAATGCCGGATAAGACTTTCCTTACAACTCTCATATATTATCATTGCAACCAGCATATTGGTAATAGCAAATCATGGGGTGTTTATTGATCTGTTACACAGGTACAGACAACATATATACCTTTTGCTACGACGATCCTGTAAAAAAAAAGATTGTCTTAAGAAATATTACTGCTGAGACATATCTCTTTAATAATACACTCTTTTTCTTTTAACAATGAAGTACATGCTTGCTTCGTAGAGAAACTATTATAAAGTTCCAATAAACATCCAAAATGTCACAGAACTATTTGAGATTATTGGCTATTTAAAGTTTTATAATCCGGTTTAACAGTACCTCAATATGAACAGGTAAATTGAGACCGACTTTTCGGACCGAATTAGGTTCATAACTGTTTCATAAGACATGTCACATAAGTTGTCTAAGGACATTAGAAACATCAAAAGAAAATTCAAAACTAATTTAGAAAACTTTCATACATATTCATGTAGATGGAATCAGCCCAATCATACCATTGGTCATCTTTCAGTCTAGTTTATCTTGCATGTGCAAGGTATTGTAAAAAAATAAATAAAGAACACATCGGAAATAGATCACAAAAAGTTGTTACTTTTGATCAATAACTCTGTAAAGGAGAAGATGACCTAAAAGCATGAGCAGATACTCTCTTATCAGCACAGAGACATTTAAAACCGTTTGTTTAACGTATGAAGGTTAAAATCAGCGGACAAAAAACGACCTTCCATTCGACTATTATCTTACTCCATATATTTCTGAACTTGAATAGGATCACCGTGTTGATAGATATATTTTTAAAATGAAAGATCTGAGTCTAAATAAGGTTTCGGGATTATGAAGCATTTTTAGAATTAAGTCTAAATTTCAATCATTAACGAAATTATACTATATTATAAAACTACGCTTAAAATTTGTGACTATTACCATAATATAGATACAAAGTTTAAGATATTTCATTTTTTCGATGCATTCATTCACAAGACAATAAGACAGTGTACAAGTTTTAAATAAAGTCTTCGACTGCTTCATCATCCTGGGGCCCGATGTGCAAAATCTGCGCTAAAGTTAAAGAAATTGAAAATGACTTAATGATGATTGGTAGGTTTTAAAAGGAGCACGTTTGTTGGTGTTTAGTGTATTAATTAAAATGTCTTTGGTTATTAGTGTTCAAGTTTGTGTTTTTGGTTATAACTGGTTTTATTTGGACTTAGAGAAACAAAGTGTTTAGTAGGGTTACTTTGACTGGAGTGTTAGTCAGTTAACTAGTCAGGTCTACGATGAATGCATGTTGTTACTTTTCATGTGTCTTCGCAGAAATGGAAATAAGGCCCTTAAGCATAAACCTTTAAAATGAAGTGGAAACTTTTATTAACATTAAAATTTCGTTATTGTGAGGACCATAAAGAATATCTAAAGTGTGGAGTCAACTACATCTTATTCTCTCAGTGAAATGATGGCCGAATTAAATCTAATTTAAATGGGAATGGTCATATTTCTTCTTGTTTTGTGTTGGAGAAAATGTCCTGTTGTAATTTTTAAATTAACATGTGGGAGTTAATACAAAAAATCAACTTTTATTTGCATTCCACAGCCAGCCGATTTAAAACACATGTATTACAAATATATAAATTATATTTCCAATTCGATTCGAAACACTCACAATCACGCGTAACGTATTTGACTAATAATGAATTTAAATGATCAAAGATTATGTTGGAAACAATTTCATGTGTTTTCGATTCTGTAATACTGATTCTTACACAATATTTTTGTTTGCTTTCTACTTTATGCGTCTGCAAAGCAGAAATGAAAATTTTTAAATCAAAGAGCTTAATATCCATTTAAAAGGGGTATGCGCTACTGGGAACAGTCTTACTAGGTTATATTCCTGAGATAAATGCGCAAGGTTTTAGATAGGGCACGGGTATACCTGTGTTCACATGTATATTCTGGGCGAGACTAATGCATAATGTACATTTTTCCCCCAACGAAAAAAAGTGTTATGTCTGCTGTCTGTCCGTCTTACTTTCTTGCCCTTAACTCCACTTTATCTCTATAAAACTCTCGAAACATGACGGCACGATGTGCAAATTTTCAAAGCTTAATGTCGCCAAGGACTGGGGTTTGATGTTAAAATTGTAAAAATACATTGATTTTGAAGACCTTTTCAAATAACTAATATCTCTATTTTTTATCAACATATTTTCTTCTTTCTTTTTCTTCTTCTGCTTCTTCTTTGATAAGTAGATTATTTTTGTTTCAAGAATAAAAATGATGCAAAACAGGCCGAAGAGGTCAATCGACAATTAACGGATAAAATAGAAAACAAAGTACGAGAAGTAGTGACGGTAAAAAAGGACCTAACTGAACTTGCAGAAAAAAATAAACAACAAGTAAGTACAGAGTGGAAAGGGATAAAAAAAAAATTGTGAGATAGGTGTAGTAAACAGTTTGATGTAAAAACAACAATCCGTGGAAAACCAACCTTTGGAACCTGCTTTGAGAGATACAATACAGAAAGAAAGTTTAGAGAGAGAAATCTCTTTAAAAGAGAGAGAGAAAGAGAGAGATAGAATGAGAGAGATTTGTATGTTGCATATAAACAGCAACATATACATAAACTGGTATATTACAGTGTCAAAATTGTTATCTTGGGTACTTTTCATTGAAAAAGAATAGCTTATCTACGCTTAAGGCCATTCGAAAAAACATTAAACATATGAGAAATATTGTTTAACGTATAAAAAGCATTTCAATTCTTATCTACGTCTACACATGAATGCTAAGTACAAAGATGAATCAATCATATATATATATATATATATATATATATATATATATATAATAGCTCTTTTTTAAAATAATGTTTTCTTTTTTTCCTTCTTCTTCATGCAAACGCATTTATAATATGTTTCGAATACTTAAAACATTATTCTTATTCCCGCAGAGTGAAAAGCTTTTCCCGGAAAATAAACAAAAACCAAAGACAGCGACCTGTAATAAAGGTACAAATAGTTGTAACCATTGTTATTGTTGTCGTTGTTGTCGGCATCCCCATTGCTGTGTCGTTTTGTAACTAGACAGTGAAGAAGACCATCACTAATATCCAAACTGATATCACAGAATGTAAATGTATCTCGAGTAGATTTGAGAACGAACAATTCCTTTGTTTGGATTTTCAGACATTTTCATTGTTTATTGTTATTTTTCGTTTGGTGAACAAGAAAAAGTGTTGTACAAAAAAGTAGGTTATTATCCCTGAGCCCCTTCCGTAAAAAATCTGAACTATGTATATAGAATGTCTCTTGTTATGTATATAGCATTGGTTGTTTTGAAATGAATAAATTAGTACTCAACCTTGATTTATTTATCATTCATTCATTGTTATAGTCATAGCATATGGTCTATATGCAATAATTGGTTTGGGTTTAGTATATTTACCAGCATCTTCAAATCCTAAACAAAGTCTACGTTTTGACATTTTAACTTAAATTTACCAGAAGGTTTAAAATATATTGCTATATCTAGCAAGCTGATTCACTCTTTAAGTTTAGATAGCTGGTTGCGTGAATATTTTGAAGTATTTTTTGCTTTGTTGAGGCAAAAAAAACAACAACAAAAACCAACAAAAAACCCAAAAACAAAACATAGCTAAGATGTTTAATTTTATGGTGTTGCATGACAAAGCCGAGAAATTCCAAACCAGGTCAACACAATAAAGTTTTAAACAGTACGAGTATGTGATTTGTCTTTATAAACTGTCTTCCCCCCCAAAAACCCTCGTTAGGGAGACAGGTTATTCTCTAGACTATTTTTTTGTTCCAGTCTTATTTTTGCGTCGTCAATAAAGTGGCACGTATCTAAATAAAATTGACAGCGGTAGAATATGAGCAAAAATAAAACACAAGTTTGCTATTTGTCCGTATATCAGGTCTAATTTAATCGATTTTTGGTATCTAAATTTCAATTCCAACTTCGACATCCTGTTACTAGGATCTAAAAATCTTTACGGAAGGCTGTTTACAACAAGTGCTAAAAGTATGCAATCTTAAAGGTTTGATCTCACCTGAACTAAAGGTCTAGGTGAGCTTGTTACCCCTTATGCGCCTCGCGTCTGTAATCTTTTCATATCTGTTTTTCTTCGACTTCTCTAGAACCACTTCCCAAGTTTCAATCAAATTTGGAACAAAGTATTCAAGAAAAGGGGTTGAAAGGGCTATAACAATTTTTTAAATGGAGGACCATGCTTATAATAAACAGAGAAAAAATAAAAATAGCATGGGCTGTATCTTATCTTAATTCTCTTACACTTTCATGTATTAATAAGACATTCTGAAAAGTACATGCATATTTCTCCTTATATGTTGTAGACATTCGAATTGTACTGTAAAACCAATTGTCCTCCGGTGTCGTCATCAAATAGTGTTATGTTTGGAATATCTCACTGTTGTTTTGATCTCGGTCATGGTACTAGAGCCAAGATCAAAACAACAGATGCTGTTTGAATAATATGTTTTAAACCAAAGGTTGCCAGTATTCTTTAAATCAAGATTTAAAAAAATCTTTATCAAGAGAAAATGATTTATCAAAGAACATGTTCATGTATATGTACATCTTTTATAATAAATCGTTTCTGGTCCTTTATACAGTTTTTCGGCATTATAAGAGTTGTCAGACAACTTGATTGACAAACCATCGTTGTTTGATGCTATAAAAAGAGGCCTATATTGATGCATATTTATCTTCTAAAATTCAAAATTGTCAAGACAGAAAGCTTTTGTCGTAAGCGTGTTACTGTTCTAAATAGAAAATTATGTTAGTTGCTTTCCTTTGCTTAAAATCGATCCCGAATACTGTTTCAATACTTTTGAATGGTTTTAGCAAAAATGCTCAAACCTGTCAAAAAATACACTAATACATGTACAGTTAAAATCGATAATGATAAAGAAAATATCCAAGAGGAAAAAATGACATCTTTTTTCCCATTTGAAAGATATCGGGACACCTCGCACAATTTCTCAACGTTATCAAACGTATACTTCATGTCATTTGCAATGCAAAATCTCTCTAGACTTTCTCCTTAACCGCATTCCCAAAATTTAACATTTTAGGCTAGAGCAGAAACCTTGAGAATTTTTCATGCTATTGAATTACATGTAACAGTATATGAAACAAAGGTATTAAAACGTACATGAATTTGAAATGATTAAGAAAAATGTGAGGTTATTAAGGTCCAGATTATTTAAATATAAGGTGTTGCATGCGGGTGTATGAGGGCTGTAACGTATATGTATGTGACGCGGTTCCAATATTTTTGAGGTATTTTCTGATATCAAATAATTCTTGAATCAAGGATTTGGATTCCTGATTTCAAAAAATATTTCTTGATATTAAAGAAAATAATTCTTGATATCCAAAAATAGATTTTTTGATATCAGAATTTTTTTTTAGATAAGAAATTCATATTTTTGATATCAAGAAAATATTTTCTTTTATCTAAAAAATGTATTTTTAATATAAAGAATTAATGTTAATTTTTTGATTTCAAAGTATCTAGTTCTTTATTCAAATTTTCGAGATCAGAAATTTAATTTTTTATATCAAAAGTTAAACTTTCTGATATTTCAATTAAAATTCCTGATATGAGTTATTCTCTGATATCAAGAATTGGAATTTCTTATATCCAAAAATCATTTTCTGATATCAGAATATATTTTTTGATAATAGAAAATATCTCAAAAATGTTTTAAAACCGGTGCCTCAGTGTTACGCTACGAGGTAAATTATACCGTATAGCTGGTTTTTTGGCGGGTGTATAATTTTTGGCATACTTTGGTGATTTTTGAAAATTCATCAAAATTAAATTTTTTAATTGAAATTTGCTATCAATTTGTAGTTTTTGGGGCTAAGTTTTTAATACATTTTTGAAAACCTGTAAGCATGATTAAAAATAAAACATACATACATGCATACAGTGCTAAATATACAAATATACATTTAGCCCTAATCAATACAAAAATAATTTAAAAAAAATTAAAAGTAAACATTACCAATAATAAAAAGTAAATTGTTGAAACACAATTTCACTTTTTTTTCTACTTCAGGTGTGTAATTATCGACAGTAACAGGAATGTAAGCAATGTAAGCTTGTGTTGTTTTAGGAGACATTTGATCTATTATTTACTAAGGTGCAGATAATTGTAACATAAAATTTTTCCATTAAATTTTATACATAATTTTGATTAAGTAAAAATACGATTTAAAACAATGACTTAGGCGCATACCTACGGAAGCGTACATGTAAAGGGGCCTACACTTGTTGTGTGCTAACTAATATACTGTCGTGCATTCTATCGTCTTATCAACATATAAACTATAATGTCTTTTTACTTAAAAAGAATTTCGTTTTGTATTATGGTGAGTTTACATAATTCATATTCCCTAAATGTAATCCATAAGTTTTCTTGCTATCTGATATATTGAATAAATAAAATATGCAGTTTAAAATTAAAATCTAAGAATTACCTTTTGTCATATCGAGAAAAAAATGATATAGAAAAATAAAAATGCATACATCATAATTATATCGACATGAATCTATTTTCATTTCTTGAAATCACATTGCGGAAATAATGTTGTCTTCACGGGTGCTGGAGTTCTAATAGGACTTCACCTCACTCTGAATCTAGCTCTAGGAAGCAAATTAGGACAGATACCGTGGAATCATTGGAACTCGTGTTGGCTCAATTTTCATGGATTATGTTGATCCTCTCATCCACAAATTGACATCCAGAACAAACGGAAAAAGTATTAATTTATTTAACACAAGTAATTTCACCAAATTTTGTACAAATAAACATATGAAAAATTAAACATCCAATATAAAAAAAACGGCGTCACAAAATTCAATCCATAATAAAGTAATTTAAAGCTTTAATAATCGTAGTTAGGGACTGCAGACATGAGCTGTCCTACTCAGAAATTATGATTATATTCAATAAATACGATTTAATTGAGAAAGTAGGTTATTTCCAATAGATTTGCTTCAAATTAGTGTGATATGATTTTGGAAAAAAATAATTGGAACAAGCCCTATCGTTGAGAGACAATTTGACACAGAATACCTATTCTAATTCGAGTGGTGAAAAGACTTTATCAAATTATAATGAAAAGAAAATGCTACGATCACAATATTTATTGAAAACAAATACATTTTTTGAAGTTATTTCGACGCTTTGGTAAAACATGTTAAAATATATTATGCAGCAGCCCTCTAACTACGATATCCAATGCAAATATGAATTGCAATTAAAGAAATAACCATTATTGTTTTATTTATGTTCATTATAAACTGTCAATTCAGTCTACGTGTGCCGTCTAGAGCTGTATGTAGATTCAAAGTAAAGCGATGTACCATTAACACTCTCACGTTTGCGAAGTTTGTTCGACAACTTTATTTTCCCAATGTGTTCCCTAGAACTGAAAACATATTGATATCAACATGACAACAAAGCGTTCATTTTATTTTTATTTCTCTTAATTTTTATCCCGATATAAAAAATCTATTTCTTACATCATCATTTCATACTTTATATTTGTTAAGTCGATTAAGTCGAATAAGCAAATAACAATAAATCCGGTAAATTCAATAAGGTGATTTAAATTATACACAAAGCACAAAATACAATTCAATAATTATAACTGAGGGGTAACAGTACATTATATGTTGACAATACAATAACACGAAGGGCAGTTGGTTAGCTGAAACAACAAGTGTAGGTCCCCAGACATTTCCGAACATACCAAATAGAAATGTATTTAATTACATGTAATCATCAGGTATTGTATGAAATCGTTTTTTTTAATTCCTACATATTGCCAAGACGCTGGAAATTTATTCGTAAAACAGAAATTCCCACGATGGTAGAAATCTGCATGTCTCCTCATTAAAATTGCTATACCCATATCAAACTTGATTAAAGTAATCAAATGATTGATAAAGCAATAACATTCAAATTCATCTCAACTTGAGGGAAAAAAGCCATTTCAGTGATGAGATATGCAGGTCAATGTGGACTAGAACATAAGTCCTGGGGTGATGATAAGATCCATCTTAAGACATGTCTTAGGATATATCTTAAGACATATTTTATGAACTTTCTATGACATATCTTAAGATGTAAACCGAAGCTATCTCAGATGTTTTTAATAAGATATCTTATTTTGACTACATTTCTTTAAAAAAAAAAATAAAATATCAACAAAACATAATGTGAAAATTAGTGAACAATTTGTGAATGCCTATCATAAACAAACTTAAATGAGCAATTATTTTTTAATGATTGTCCAAATGTCATCACCCATTTTAAATATCAGTGAGCCTTGGTCACCTTAATTAGTACCGAAATTCTCCGAATCAACCGTTTCAAATACTCTTATATGTAGTTATAAGATAAAATATCGAACTCATGTAACTCCAGGGTGGGGTTAGGAAAGGATAGGGATTTTTAAAGCAAAGGAAGAGGAACCGTCTCTATACAGTGGAATATATAATGGTTTCAAGCCGGTTTCGACCAGGTAAATGTAGACAATGGTGTATATGTACACATGTACATGTCATAATATTTATCATGTGTTCATTGATTTTAAATTGCATATCAACAACCGATAAAAGCCCCCATTTATCAAATAAATGTAGACATACTGTTTTAAAATATAAATATATTTTGTCGCACAATAATTAGTTATATTTTTTATTATTCATTTGTCATTACATTCTGATCAGATAAAACTCGCCGCATATTTTTTACTGGATAAAATACAAACTACAAAAGGCCAATTTAGATCTAGAAAAAGTTTTTAAAATTGGAGACGGAAATTCTTCTAGAAACTTTGTACTAAATGTTACATATTAATCCATGAGCAGGTCTAGAAAGGGGGCCAAGGTGTTAGAAATTCAAACTTTTTAACTTCACATAGTAAAGTTACTAAAAATAGATCTAGTACACCCCCTCCCGGCAAGCAAATTTATATTATCCCTCGTAGCCCCCCCCCCCGTATCAGCAAAGTTAAGCGCATATAAATAATTCATCTATATATTCTTTATATTATTTTTAAAAGTTTTTAAAACTACAGCAGATTCGTACCTCTAGGTATATTAAGTAATGGAATACAGAAATACTGTATCTTTACATAACAACAAAGTACATGCACATATTTTATTCTGTGTGCTTATTGTGTGTATTCTGTGTAGATATCGATATTTTCTTCTTTTAAGAAGTGGTGGTTCACAACCTACATATTTACTGTTGAGTTCATTAAGGATAAGACAGTTGCTGTGATGTCTTAAAGTTAGGTTGCTTTTTAAGAGGTATCGTAAATTAGGACGGCTTCGAGAAACTGTCCTAAGACAAATCTGAGATATATCTTAGTCTTAAGATAGAATCATGAACAAGCCCACTGCAGCCTAGCCTAGCAGCTGATCACACAAAAATGACATTTTAATAGGTGGATGAATGAGCAACACTAGCTGACGTTTGAGAATCCCCATTGCACTTTGACTAAACGACTTATAAAGATCCATACGTATATATAAAGTCAAGAGAAGGTCTTGTATTATTAGGGCTAAAAATTGAAAGTTTGATGGTTTAAATCCCACTATGGGAACTGTGCTTTGAGTAAAAGCATTGGACAAAAGGTCCAGTTATATTATGATTAAATTCAAAGATTCCGTAATGTGTGTGTGGATGGAAATCATTCAATGTCTCTCAACATGGTGCTAGACAAATCATTTTCCAAATAAATCCTGGAAGCTTGCCGACTGTTGGTATACTGGCGTCCAAGAATCTCTCTTCTCCTTATTTACCTGAGGGTCTGGAAGATATGGTTGTCTTCTCTCAGGAATCTTTCGTATTTGGACAAAGCCTGAATGAGTTTTACTTTTAAATTCCAAAAACAAATGAAAATGCCTATTTAACAGTTGTAAGGGACCTGTACAGAGGAGACACGAAGAGTTTTGTGACAATAGAGGGTCTGGAAAATTTATGGCATATATGGAGTTCAGTGATAGAAGAAACCAAACATAGACACCCAAAGATGTATCTAGAAAACAATGACATTTCTCTAAATTTTGGATATAATTATGGTATTTTATGGTATGTGTAGAACAGGAGAGTAATTTAGTTGCAGATGAATTTTCGGAGAGGGAAAGGCTCTCAGTATCCTCTCTTTCATCTCACTTTCTTGGCCATATGTTGCATGTAAGACCAGAAAAGCAGTTGTACATATCTGTAGCAGAGAAAATAAATGATGTGGCAAAGACTACTGTGGCCAAAGCTGGGGTTTTCCATCTTGCTCTGTCAGGTGGGACCAGTTCTATTCAGCTCTACAGAGCAATAATCAAACATTTCCCTAAGTTTCCATGGAGATGGTCTCACATTTGGCAAGTGAATGAACGATGTGTGCAATATGATGACCAACTGTCAAATTTCAAAACCATTGATGAAGAGTTGTTACAGAATGTCGAAATTCCATACGGTAACATTCATCCAATGGTAGACTATAGTGTTGAAAGTGTTTGCTCTACTGGAAGTGTTAAACGATATGAGGCAGCTCTTGTTCATTTTGTATCAAGGATGGAACTTGACTTCATTATTTTAGAACAAGATGGACACACTGCATCTCTTTTTCCCAGATCAGAATTGCTGAAAGACAGTGAAAACATGGTTGCCATGACAACAAATGAATCTAAAGTGAAAAGAATGACACTTTTGTTTTCTATATTGAACAAAGCTAGACATACTGCTATCATAGTGAGTGGTCATAAAAAGCATGATATAGAGGACTCTCTTGCTGGAAGTAAAAAGAACAATGTCAATGAGTATCCTATTTTGGGGGTAAAATCTCAATCTGGAAATGTCACATTTTATATTGATAATGATGCATGGTTTGGGAAATAAATGAAATTGATTTAAAATGAATATCTGGCCCTTTTTTTTTTTTTTTTTTTTTAGAAATTACGTATAATATAGAATTGGAAACGAGACAAACGATGGCATTACAGACCAACCTTATTGTAGAATTTATTTGATCTACAAATATATATATATATATATATATATAGAGAGAGAGAGAGAGAGAGAGAGAGAGAGAGAGAGAGAGAGAGAGAGAGAGAGAATCGACAGATTTTTGTGCAACGTGTCATTTTATCTGTATATTTTACCACAAATATATAACTAACTGACTTTGTAGGTTTTTGAGAAGTCAATTTACTTTTTGAACGCTTGATAAAAGGTTCCTCTGAAGTCTCTATTTCAAGCATAGTTGTTATTTTAAGCAAAAAAAGATAAAAGGTTCCCCTGAAGTCGCTAGATCAAACATATTTCTTATTTTAAGAAAAGAAAGAACCGTTTATTTAAGCGATGTATAAACATGCTTTTGAGTTTAAAGCACAGAAGGTATATCTTTACACAAGAAATATTAGTGATTCCTTTGTGTGAATCCCAATTATGATAAAGATTAGTTCCCGTGCTTCACTATTATTTATTTACTAACAAGGAAATATTAAGCAAAGATGTTCTTATGAAAAACTAATCCCTTCAAGAACTTTGCGGTATACTGATTAAATGCTTAATAATTAGTTTACATGCGACAATGCCATTGTGAAATATTAGTGATTCCTTTGTGTGAATTCCAATTATATAAAGATTAGTTCCCGTGTTTCACCATTATCTAATTACTAACACTGAAATGTTAAACAAAGATATCCTTTTTAAAAACTAATCCCTTTAGGAACCTTGCGGTATACTGATTATACATGCATTAATGTATGTTTACATCCCTTTGACAACACGGTTGATGATGGGGAAGTTTCTAAGAGTTGTGCTGTTGGTCCTATGTTTTAGTGTTTTCACATTCGCCTTCCTCAGCAATACCAAGTTCCTTAACAAAGGTTTCGTGAACTACGACATTAATGTCCATGTCGTTAAGGAATTTCAGATGCTTGGAGGACGCGAAATGGCGAATTGTTTATCTTAGAAAACGACTGTATTGGGTTTGAACTATATGAAGTTGATTTGTCACAAATATGTAGGCTTACAAATGACAGTCCAAATCCTGAGCCTTCTATGGACAATTCTGCTCCCTGTCAGAACTTTATTAAGGTATCTGCTGAAATTTGTAGACTAAGTACCAGAGATAATGGATATTGAACAATCATAATTCGTTTGTCTGTAGAACCAGAGTTTAGCAAGACAATTCAAAAACTTTTTATGCAAGAAATGTACATGTAGTAATGTTACTGGTATAGTGTTTTCATAATTATGCCGACAAATAATCATATCTGTGTAGAACATACCATTACATTTCAGCTTTCTCACGACTTGTACACGTGTGACGGGTTTTCGACAACTGATGAATGCATTAGAAACTCTCCGACCGGGTCATATTCAGGTGATATTGCTTCACTATTTTTCACTTTGGAAAAATATGGTTCTCTTTATATCTTTATATTGTGTTTAGAATATATTTAATTATTTAGAATAATTGTTTTATGATGGTTAGGAAGAGCTGTTATAACGCACTTTAAAAGATTACGCACTTTGATTTTTTTTTTCAAAGTGGGGTATTGGGACCAAGTCAACGCACTTTAAAAAACAAATTATTTTTTTTCAATTAAGAAGTAAACAGCATGTTAAAAAGTTCACCGGGATATGAACTTGGTTAGTCCCGTGATCAAATCCTGTGAAGCTCGAGTGTTTACAAAGAAATATAAATCACCTTCGATTAAAGATTTAGACCCTTAAATATTTCATTTTCTATACCACTTTTCATTATCATTTTATTTTATCATATTTTCAAGGTTTATTTCACACCACAGCGAGTTTTTTGGTCAAGACTTTGCAGAAAACAAGATAGAACCATGCAGTCAAACCTTAAGACCCGCTATTATTGGTTTTTTTCCCATAGATTATATCTTCGTTACTTAATTACGCTTTGTTTGCAGCTTACATACTGAATACATTATTGTTACAATGTATATTTGTAGAGTGCTTCGACTGTGACTGTGTCTCAAGCTATACATCGATCAGTGGAATTTATGAATTCACCAGTCCAGTAACAAACAACCCCATCCTAGTGGAGTGTGTAATGAAGGATGGATATGGCTATACAGTAAGAATGACCAAAGTTTTAGGCTACAATTTCTGTTTGCACACTGCCGCATAATCTTATTTAATATATGGATAAATCTCCGGTTTGAGCGACATGTAAATAAATATAATATCTATAAAGTGGACTTCCTTATCACAACTGGTTTCTCAATAAAGTGCGGTTTTCAAACGCTGACATTAACATTTTCGCTTACGATGTTGATTAAGACGTTTTTGTAAGGTGGGGCAATTTTAAATATTGGTAATTCAGTTTTTTCTAGATTTTTTAAAGCTTTTACTTTCGAGGAAAAGATCTGATGTTGTTTGCTAACCTGGATAAAATGAACTGATCATAGCGTTCCAAGCTCGAATCTTGGTTGTGGATTTGTTTATTCGATTTGGAGTCCTATATGTTGCGGTTCGGTAGAACCCATATATTTACGTCAATGTCAGTGATTACAATACAATCAATAAATGTCTGATTTTGGAAACCTACAAGGTAATATGATACCGGTATGTACTAGCAAAAGAGACTTGAATAATGCTTCGCTATTTTTAATGACGTTTTGTTTTGTTAAAATTAGATTTGCTTTGTTGTGGTTGCTTGAGTATGATAAAATTGCTACGTTTCAACTACTCGCAACTTAATTCTACTGTAAAACAGTGAACAAAAACCCTGAAAAGGTTTTAAAGATATGAAAATGTGTATTTTTCACCGAAATTTTTGTCTCCTTGAATGCCAATGTTGAACAAATTTATTTAATGAAACAGATTGTCAGTGCAGCCCTTCTCAAATCACTCAATAGAATTTCGAGAATTTGTAGTTGATAAGGATACTTTAAGGACATACAGTAACTTGTACTAAAACCCTGTAAAATGTGCATATTTGCAGGACATGCCGATTGCGTTTCTTTATTCTGGGTGTTATCCTCGTTCTATTCAATAAAACTGCATTTCCATACAAAGTGGTAGCGAGGGGTATGCGTGTTTGCTGTGTTTCATTTATTTTGCTTCATTTGTCACGATCTTAGTCTCTTACCAATCCGCGTTTTTTATGAAGGTAATCCTCCAGCGACATGACGGATCCGTGGACTTCAACCGGACGTATGCCGAGTACCAGAACGGGTTTGGGTCGCCATTCACAGAAATGTGGCTAGGTAAATTATCAATCATCTGGCCCCACCGTCACTAACTTGAAATCACTCAGCTGAAACTGAAAGTGTCATGTGAATAAATTTGAGGTAAAATCTCAGCTTTGAGGCTGAGAATTAGTAGGTATATGGTGACGGCGGGATCAGTTTCGATACGATTTGCATGCACGCACTCGCAGACATTCCCCTCTCTCTCTAGTTTAATTTAGTTTAAGAAATATTTTATTCAAAAATATACATATAAGTATATAAGTGAACATGGATTGAACAGCAGGCAAAAATAGCCTATATTAGTTCTCTCTCTCT
>WFKH01011801.1:54516805-54567138 GCA_016163765.1 Magallana hongkongensis | reverse complement strand
CTCTCTCTCTCTCTCTCTCTCTCTCTCTCTCTCTCTCTCTCTCTCTCCTTTTCACACATTTTTCTTTAAATTACAGGAAATGAATATTTTTATTATCTGGACTTATCTTTGGGTTCTGGTCTTTACATTGAGTTGAAGTACAATGACTCCAGTTTCCGGTATGTGGATTATTCTGACTACGTGTTGGCCATCAAGAAAACATCCTTCCTGAATTATTATTTTCTTTCTTATGTCGGCACGATGACCGGAAACGGAAGTAAGAATTTCATACAAAATTGGAACAATGATGTTCCTTTCAATTTTACCTTTTTCGAAAGACTGTAGAATGATACGGTAGGTAAACTCGTGCAAAACAGTTGACATTTTCTATTATATTTCATCTTTAGGAAATCCTGGTATGATAAAGATATTTTAAACTAAGAAGTACTTGTTCTTTGGAGTTGTTGCAAGCATCATCGGTGACTTTGTTGTATATATAGTAACAGTATTTATAAAAGAAATAGACAACTCTAATCCTTTCTTGTCTTAATGATTATACAGAGAAATTAATATACTTTATTATTATAGTAATTTCTTTAATAGGTGACATTTTACCTTTCTATGAGGGCTTTTTTTTCGGAGCCCACGACCTGGATATCCATGGCTGCGGATGTCCTATGTTAAAGTACGGTGGGTGGTGGCACGATTGTTGCTGGACTCCATGCGGTCTGACCATGCCCCATAACGACCCCACCTATCCATTTGGATGGGACTGTAGCAATGAAATAATTATCAAACTGACGAATGTGAAAATGATGGCTGGAAGAGGGTGAAACTTTTCCAAAATCTGCAGAATTTATCGCACGTCGACCGTATTAAAATCAGACATGGGGAAAATAATTTAAAAATGGATTATAAACTTATAAACTAATCATTTTTATTCGTGGGGGTCAATGTTCGTTGGTAGACAAATTTTCTTGGTTCGTGGGAACGTAATTTCGTTGGTAGCAAGTTCTATTTCGTAAATAAATATTAAACATATGCTTGCATATACGTTCGTGGGGATGTAAATTCGTAGGCAAGGGTTACCCACGAAAGTTACGAACATTAGTCCCCCACGAACAATGATGATTCCACAGTACATCATTTAATTGTTGTACTTGTAATCAAACTTTTCTCAAATACTTGTTACTTTGTTAGTTTTCTCATGTTACATTGATTGCACATGTGTTTTCATACTTGATTTTGTTCTGTTAAAAAAAAATTAAGAGCACGCCTGATGCCGAATTAGATCCATTTTAGATTGATCGTTTGAATTTCAAAATTTTATCGTGCTTTAAATGAACTGCTTTGTACCTTTTTATAAGCATGCAAAACAAACTTTCGTAGCAAAAGCAATAGAAAAAAAATATGTCTGAAGTATTTAAGAATCAAAAGTCAAAATTGTATGTTGGGATCGAACAAGAATCTTACAAAATCTAGATACCAATCACAACTTATCGGGTCTTTCGGCAGGGCTAAAGAAAATACATTGAGCGAAAGGCGTTAATTTTATATGGATTCTCCATATTCTTTTGATCTTTTGACTTATAAACACTGTCTTTAATATCTTGATGGTTTGTTCGTAAGTATTTTGAAACTTTCAGTTTTGATACTTGGTTAAAATCTACATCCGGTCTCCAGTAGACCCCGTTTTAATAGATATCAAAGTTTATTTTTGTTCAGACAATGGATCTTCAATGGTAATTGCCGAAGATTTTAAAAGTTGTCATGATTGAATTTCGAACATTTCAGATATGTTAAGTGATTTTCATTTTGTTACTTGTTTATTCAAATCCAGAAAAAAGTTAAGTGTTGATACATACGTTGTAAAGTTCTTACATATTTTCGTTTTATCTTTTCACCTAGAAAATATATAAAAAGTTAAAAACTTGTAGAACAATTTTGTGAAGCATATTAAACCTTTTGTGCATTATTTAGAGAAGGAGTTTCTTTTTGTATGAGAGATTCAGGGCAGGCGAGGCTTAAGACGAGAGCGAAAACTCTTTTTTATATGCGAGACGATAAAAAATTTAACTTAATGGAGGTGAGGGTTCTAGAACTAGTTCAGTTCCAAAGCCTTGCGGAACAGGTCTAAGTAAGTTACATGAAGAATTTTAAGCCATAGTCATGCTATATAAATTTTAGAATAGAGGTTTGATCTTCAACCTTCTCTATTGGCAGAGTGCCAGGTTGTGTAATTCTAATTAAATTCTTCCGTAAACTGCCTTGAACAAAACCACTAACATCTAGCATAGTTCCTAGTTTCTTTTTGATTTCCAGCATGATATGAACGAGGTCAATGAAGGGGCCTCCCAGTGAACTGGAATCCATATTGTTGCCGATTGGTTTAAAATTTAACTTAAGAACAATAATCAACGATTAAATTTTGAGAAATAATTGGTGGTGGTGGTGGGGGGGGGGTGTTATTTTATTTTACCATTAGATCATCATTGATCTTGATAACTTGTTTGTTCTTCCTTTCTCATTTGGGTAACTCTATATAGCCTCTATTTGATCAACAACAGTGAAAGAGAGAGACACGGAGGATCGACATATTTTTGTGCAACGTGTAATTTTCTCTCTATGTTTTACAAAAAGTATATAATTAAATGATATTTCTAGAAACTTCAAGAAGCAAACTGTTTGTAGGTTTTTGAAAAATTAATTTACTTTTTGAATTCTTGATAAAGGTTTCCTATATGTCAAGCCAGATCAAACATATTTATTATTTTAAAGAAAGAAAGTACCGTTTATCAAATTGATGCATTAATATGCTTTAGAGTTTTAATTACATCAATAATATCTTTCACGCAATGAATATTAGAGATTCCTTTGTGAACCCCAATAATGATAAGGATAAGTTCCCCGGGCTACTTCAATAACTATTTACTATAAAACTGTCGAATGTTGAACAAAAAACGTATACCGTTGTGATACATCGTTGATAATGGCGAAGATTCCAAGATTTGTGCTGTTGGTCCTATGTTTTAGTGTTTATGCATTCGCCTTCTACAGCAATACCAAATTTCTTTACGAAGGTTTCGTGAACTACGAAATAAATGGCCATTTGTTTAAGGAATTTCAGATGCTTGGAGGACGCGAAATTGCGAATTGTTCTCAAGAGTGTATCTTAGAAAACGACTGTACCGGGTTCGAACTATGTGAAGTCGATTTGTCACAGATATGTAGGCTTACAAATGACAGTCCAAATCCTGAGTCTTCTCTGGACAATTCTGCTCCCTGTCAGCACTTTATTAAGGTATCTTCCTCTGTTAGAACACGATTTTGTATATACTAAATATTGCACAGTAATAATTTATTTGAGAACATGAATTTAGCAATATTTATACTTTTAAAACCTCTCAAGTGTTATGCAAAATAAGTACTTGTAGTCAAATGTAAGTTACTGGTCTATCGTATATCTTTTCTAAATCTGAATTTAACTTTGCAAACAAATAATCAAAATACCATGCATTTTAGCTTTCCCACGACTTGTATACTTGTGACGGGTTTTCTACAACTGATCAATGCATTGAAAACAGCTCTCCAATTTCGGAGACAACCAGCGTAACTTCCGGTGTGACAGTGCAGACAACAACATCCGGGTCATATTCAGGTGATATACACTGTATTAAACTATAGTATTACGGCCTTTGGGAACATGGATTTTCATGTAGGATATCGTTGTTTCAAATGATTGTTTTATAATGGTTAGGATGAGCAACTTTCAAGTCAAATTTTGTGCAGATCACCCGTCGGCTTCCATGAAGTAATTTGCGCCGTGAAGTTTAATGTAGCCAATGTCCGATTTCAAACAACGTTATTAAATAAATGAATGAATTTGGGATTTTTTTTTGAGTGTGTGCACATCCTTATCTTTATTTGACATAAAAAATGTCAACATGTCTTGCATCTATATAGTCGATATATTTTCCTCTGAATTTTGATAGTTCGTCAAAATTAACACATCATATTTTCTCGGAATGAAAATTCGTCAATGTTTCAACTCGCCACTATAATTTACGTTTATAGTATATATAGATGTTATAGGGTATGTTTGTAGATTGCTCTCACTGCGACTGTGTCTCTGGCTACACATCGGTCAGTGGGGTTTATGAAATCACCAGTCCAGTAACAAACAACCCCATCTTAGTGGAATGTGTAATGAAGGATGGATACGGCTATACAGTAAGAAAGACCTTACTGCCAATCGAAGAGCGGTTTACAACGTATTATGATTTTGATAAAGCTATAAATACGATATAATTGACAAACCTTCGGGTCAAACCTGAACTAAGCCAGTTTTATTAGATTTGGAGTCCGGTACGAGACTGTTCGTGAGAAACCCTTATATTTATTGTAAGCTGTCAATAAGCACAATACAATCATTTAATTTATGTCTTATTTTAAATGAACCCTCAAATAATTTAAAATTACACGGAGACAAATGATGTTCAAAGAATACACAATAGATGTTGCTCAATGTTGAGGAATGTTATGTGTAGCATTGCCTTGTGATGGCGTGGGGTATATGTGCTTGCTCACATATTCTTTCATAAATTAATATACATGTATTATGGTCGCTAAACAATCCGCCATTTCTATGAAGGTAATCCTCCAGCGACATGACGGGTCTGTGGACTTCAACCGGACGTATGCCGAGTACCGGGATGGATTTGGGTCGCCATTCACAGAAATGTGGCTAGGTAAATATAAAATGATAAACCATCTGGTTAGGGTACTATCAAAGCCGAAAGGTACCACATGAAAACAATGTCCGAAAAATAGATGCTTTCTTGGATATGAGAAGAAAAGATAATTACCGGTCCACGTTTGTCTTAATTACTAGATACTAGTATGGTGTAGTAACGACATTATATGTACGCACGCATGCGCACATGTACACACAGACGGACACCTCTTCCTATCTCTCTCCCTCTCTCTCTCTCTCTCTCTCTCTCTCTCTCTCTCTCTCTCTCTCTCTCTCTCTAATTTACACGTTTTCTTTTGATTACAGGAAATGATTATTTTAATTATCTGACCTCCTCTTGGAGATCCCGTCTGTACATTGAGCTGAAGTACAATGACGCAAGCTTCCGGTATGTGGATTATTCTGACGTCATCATAGATGGTGCCTCCCTCAAGCATTCACTCGAACTTGTCGCCTCGATGACGGGAAACGCAAGTACGAATTTTTGATTATTGAAGTAATGGTTTTTCTATATTAATATTCGTTCATTTCAAAAGACACAAAGAGACATTTATATTTTCAATTCTATTCCATCATTACATCTGTGGGTATCCGGTTTTAACAAGTGTATTCATGCATATACTAGAGGCTATTGTTCTTTGGAGTTGTAGCAAGCATCATCAATGACTGAGTTGTATAGTAACAATGTAAACTTTATAGACAACTCTAATCCATTCTCGTCTAAATGATTATTCATAAAGAATATACTTTGATTTCAAAATAAGTTAAATAAATTTTAGGTGACATATTACGTTCTTATGAGAACTACCCTTTCGGAACTCATGACCTGGATCCCAATGGCTGCAGATGTCCTATGTTGAAGTACGGCGGGTGGTGGGACGCTTGTTGTTCCGATACATGTGGTCTGACCATGCCATATAACGACCCCACGTATCCATTTGGATGGAACTGTACCGCTGAAACAACGATCAAACTAACGAGTGTGAAAATGATGACTGCAAGGTGAATACAATGAAAAGAAATTTACTGAACTCTTCGTGTGTTATCTGAACCAAAAGTGAGACTTGGGAACAATATTTATTATAAAGAAACTGATGAGTAAGCTTGTATATATCATTTAGATATCAAATTTTGAATATGATCTTCCGGCACCTTTTTTTTCAAAATTTGTAAACTGTAAATAATAAAACAGATTTATCACGTAAAAATGGTAAATGCAAAATCATCATATAATATCCTTGAAAGATCATGTACAGTACCTATACGTAGATTTATGATAATGTAAGCATTTGTACGTGACTTTATATCTTGCAGTGATTACTAGTAGTCTGTGCCACTTTAAGCTATATGTAAATTATTTGATGTATATAAAAATATAAGCATCTGTAGGCATACGTGTATCTGCCTTGGTGTTATTCTCCTAATATATTGTTTTTAAGCACAAAAAAATAATTATAAACAATAATTAAAAGTTTAATTTATATTAGATAAAAACTGTTTACAAAAATATACTTTTCCTTATTAGACCAGCCTTAGAATATGCTGATGTACATGTACATGCATCAGGAAGCTTCTTTCTATTTCTTCGTGCATTAAATAACCAAAGAATAATATGTCGCGTTTGGCACATGGTTTTCATTTAAACAGTTTATCATACTGACATAATTTAGGTATTGTTTCTAACATCACAAAAAATAGCGTTTAATACGGCATATAAAGCTTTAAAGATGAATGGAAATATAAAAGTTTGTACTCACATCGTACAAAAAAAGGATAGTTTATGTCAGTTTAAGCTTATACTTACGTTTATAGAATAATGTATTGCTTGGATCAACTAAATATTATGCTTGCATAACAGTATGAATTCGATAGAGTTTGCAATATCTCTTTATTGAGTTATTGTAGCAACGTTAGGTTCGTAAAATTTTCATTAAAATATAGTCTCTCTTGTGTTATCCATGATCCGCATGACGTAAGTAATTTCATGGATGACTTGAATAAAGAGAACTAATTGAACACAAAAATTTGGTTAGAATAAATTACCGGGTATCTTTTATCTACAGAACGTTTGGATATCTTGTGTTCAACAATCATAACATGCAAATTAAAGCTAACTGTTATTGATTATTGATAATACTGTGTCATTGTTATTATCTACCAGAAACTAATCAAAATGAAATCGACAATTGAATTTTACTGTAGATGTGCATACCATGAAAACTTTATCATGAAAACGACCTTATCAGGTTATGATCATTCGTCAAAATGGTTTTTAATATTGTCTGTTTGGGATAAATCACCCAAATCGGATATTGATGTACAGTGCAGTAAATGGAAAAACATATGTAGTTATTTTTAATAATTTACTTTTTGCAGCCAGCAACTTTTGGTTTAGTTTTTCTGTAAACTTTGAGTTTGTGAAATTGATCCCTTACAAGCTTTATATCTACTAATGGATCAATCTCTCACCAAAACTTTTTTGACATTTTTTAAATACTTTTTTAGTTATGTTATATTTAGCACTGTGAATTTATATATCGTAAGGGATTTTAACACACAAACCAACAAAAACATTCAATTTAGGCAAAGAGTTCTTTTTGATAATTATTTTTCTCTCCTGATTTTAAATGTTTATACAAACTAAGCTTTGTATTATACCGAGTATTCTTTTCTTCAATTTGATATCTCTGAAAAATGTAAGCAGAGTCTGTATTCATAGCCAGTCAATGACCGTAATAATGTATACGAAACTGCTTTAAAATCTCTTTGTACATGCATACGATATTTGACGTAAAAATAACATTCCTTCTGGCAATTGATACAGGAATGTAGAGAACATTAGAGATTAATTGCTAAAACTCTTTTAATTGCTAATTCGCTTTTAAGTTTGGGCGTTTCCGCCCGCGTCATGTGCTGAGTTTTATTGGGGATGAAAAACCGTATGTAAATTATTTGATTGTCCCTCTTTTGAAATGTTACCTTTTAAAGTTTGGCGCGTATCGTTTCCTGAGTAAGTAAACGGCCCGAGTTTGATTTTCACTTTTTGTCACTTCCTTGTTAAACTATTCTGGTCCTACAAAGATAGCAATAATCAAGCAACAATATCTTTAGCAGATATAAACCATTAGATTTCATTTTAAACTTTTACAGAATTTTTGTTTTTATTAAAAATGAGTTAAAATATTTTTTGTGACGGTAAGGCCGCAGTTTTATTATTTTATATTGTACTTTTCCATTTAAAAACCACGTTTTGAGATAAGTGCCTATGGTATTATTAGTCTCATAGCTTATGAACCGAAGAGAGAGATCAATTTTTAATTGATTTTCTATTATATACTTAGTAATCCTTATCCAGGCGAGCTTTACTGCCTCCGAAGTTGTCAATCATCATACACACTTATTCATGTATGAATCATCTTAATATTAATTATAATTTGACAAGGACAAAGCAAACAGTAATTCCTATTCGAGTACCGGCAGTCCTTTAATGATTTTTCTTATATGCAGCTAGCATCTACGGACTCAATGTCTGCTGTTAGTGGTTGCTAGCTTCAGCTATGTTTATCTATCTTAACACGACATCTATCTCTTTAATGCATGTTCAAAGCGAATATTATTAATGATAGTACACTTACAAAAGTAATTTAAAAGTAGCAATAGATACAGAAATATGTTACTAACGTCAAGCGAATTCAGGGAAATGAAAAGGTGCTATTTTATATAAGCCTTACAATTTTGTATCATTAAAGCGACTGCAACGCTTAATGATAAAAAGTTTGTATCATTAGCGGTTGAAAGTTTCATTGTTTCATTAAGCGTTAGGGCTGCCTTGCATTTGTGACGCCTAATGAAACAATTCTATCATTAAGCAGTGATATATCATTAGCCGTTGGCGATGTCAACTGTTAATGCAATAACTTTTAGCATTGGGCGTTGCAATTGCAACGCTTAATGATATTTATATCATTAAGCGGTGTTGTATTATTGATTGTTGTTACAAGGTTGTTACAAGGGGATTCTAAATTGTTAAAATAAAGGACCAAACATTTCCCAAAGGGGAAACTAGTAATCATGAAACAGTGAAGGTGGCGTCGGTCTTAAAAATGTTTTCCTTTAGAACCACTTCACCGAAATGTCAATATTTACATCAAAGTTTCTATTTACAGTAAAAATTTTAAATTGTTCAAACCACAATCAAAATTCAACATAGAAATATGTAGAAAATCCCAACAATGATACAATTTGTGATATTAGTATGCAAGCACCCCTATATACTAGTAATGTAGATTATAATTTATTCAAACATTACATTTTCGATTTTTATCATTTTTTATTTTCCAGTTTTGTAATATTTGATATGTTGAGACCTAGGATATCAAGACTAGTCATGCATCTAAAATTACCAAACAGGTTTTGATGATCTCCTTTTTTATACCCGCACTTTCTAAAGAAAGTTCGGGTATGTTGTTGTTACCCTGTTCCGTCCGTCCGTCCGTCAGTCTGTTACGTTTTACTTTCTCAAACTGCTCTTACATCGTATAAACTAGCAATCTGAACTCTTGGAGTTTGATTGGGGGTGTCATGTTGTTTTGTAAAAAGGTTTCAAAAATTCTCTGGCAGTCCTGGGGGTCAAATAATTGATAAAAAATGACGTTTTTTCACAAAAAACCTTCTTCCTCGAACTCCTCCTACATTTTCAACAATAGACAAAATTAATCATCTCTTGGAATGTGTTTTCGGGTGTCCTATAGTTTCGCAATAAGGTTTCGGAAATTTCAAATTTTGTCCTGGGGGTCATTTAGTGGCTGAAAAATGACGTTTTTTGACAAAAAATCTGGTTTCAAAAACGTCAACTTTTTTTGCAGTAGCCAAATGATCTTCTAGAATATGATTGGGGGTGTCATTTTGAAGTGTGATCAGGTTTCAGAAATTTTTTTTTCATCACAGGGATCGGTGGGCAACAAAAAATGACGTTTTTTTTTGCCAAAAAAAGTTTGGTTCCCAGAACTCTTAAAACTTTTGGAGTAGCTACGTTATCTCTTGGGATATGATTGGGGCTGTCCTATAGATGTGCAATATATATATGGTTAAGTGGTGGGGATTTCAACAGTTTTAATGATATTTGGTATTTTCCTGTTCCATGGGGTCGGGTCATGGCCTACATTACATTTGATGCATCATAATACATTAAGAAAAAAAAGACCCCTTTCTTCCTATTATAACTCATATTAACATGATAAGTCTCTACACTTACTTACATGTAATACACAAATTTAATACAAAATGTAAGTCTGACAAATGAAAAAATAACTTTTGCAATGAAAATGACAGAAACTGTACAAATGCAATAGGATAGGTAATGATGATAAGCTTATTTAAATATTAAAAGATGATGATACAGTATGCTGGCAAAGGGAGATCACTTATTTAGAAAGTGAAAGTAAAACTTATACCTATACCGGTGGCTCATAATATTGTTCTACTACATGTTTTATGCTTACCTATATTAGTCAACATCATAATGATAATCCAATTAGAGCACAATATGAATCCCTTTTGCTGATCATCACAAAAGAAACGTTTATGCATGCTAATTAATCCTTTTCTGCATATGGAAAACACATACCGGTATGTACACCAAATGAAACCCATCTAACGAAGAGCTGGGTAAAACTAGTACCCGCTAATGCGACCTGTAGACCTGTGTTAAGTACGTAACTTCAGACAAAGATCAGTTATTTGTAACATGCATGTATTTTTATGACTTTATTTAGGTAAATAACTATGTAAAGCACACATTTCAGTCTTAAGATGGTACAGGACACTTGCATATTGTGATGTACTCCCTATTGAAATAAACAATAAAGTATAAATATAATATTTTCCCCAAAAATAATGTTACCTAACAGTGAAGCGCAATGGGTTAGAGCGTTAACTACGTGTCTGTAAGTAGAGAATTCAAATCCTGCTTGGGCTTTTCTATTTTTTATTTAAGTTTCAAAAATTTAAAAACTTATTTTTTTTTTTTGGCCAAATACATGTACTGTAAAATTTTAAATTTCTAAACATCACCATTTTGATTATAACGCACTTTTATCCACATAAAGATAGACATGTGTCTTAAACCACCTTTAATCAGTAATGATATCTTCTGTCCTGGCAGTTTTGCATTGAAAATCATTGTGCATTATAATTATGTCATTTATATTGCACTGTTTAAAATCTTCTTTGTTGCAACTACATGTACAGGCAGGCTTTCGTTGTTATCAAAATATTCTGATGTTTATTTATCCCTGAGGAGTGTGTGTGTGTGTGTGTGTGTGGGGGGGGGATTCAGAGTAATACATGTAATTGTGTTTGCAGGGGGAGGGGGTTGGGGGGGGATTGGGGTCCGAGGTGTATTTTTGGTAATTTTACTATTACGGTAATATAAATGAATTTTCAAGGGGGGAGGAGGGTCTAGACCCCTCACTCCCACCCCTTCTCTAAATCCGTGCACACGATGATGTTGGCACACAGAAGCAAATCTAAAGACGGCAACCGCCGAGGGGAGGGGCATAATTTAATTTTGTTTGTAATAATTATATAGACCATACTTTCTATGACATGAAATGTTAAGATTTTTGATTAACTTAAAATTCACATGCAAAAAGTTCAACCCCAAATTGTACAAAAAGGGCCGCTCGTGTGTATTATGGGATGGGATCTCAATTTATGAAATTGTAATTTTTAAAAATTACCGGAAATACCATGTATCCTTTGTTTTTACTAAAACTGGTATAAAACAGTGTTATTTAGGGGCAAACACTTAGTGCGGGTATTACTGTCTAATGACAGCATCTAGTATATATTGTTTTTATGTATTATCAAATCTTAGAATATAAGAATTTTTTTTTAAAGTTTTACAACATTTCAGAAGAGTTTTATATTTAGAGAGATGTACAAGAACTGTTGTTTAGGTAAGCGATATGGCCAATGGGCCTTTTGTTAAATTATATTTCACCAAGGAAGTTCTTGATAAATAGCTACGAAAGTATGTCTTCCGTGTTGAGGTAACATAATATTTCTCAAAATTACGATTGCATAGGGTTTTTATTACATGATATAATTTGTGTTGGATAAAGCTTTAAGATAAAACACATTTCTGTGCCGAAACAGAGTTGATATAGACATTTATTAAATTCGAGGCGGAACACGTGATGACAACACAGTTCACAGGGAAATTAGTGTTTCGCAAGACTGTAAATAGTCTCATGACATCCACTAGACGATATCTAGCCATTTGAATATGGTAAGGTTAATATTTGTAGATTGATAAAGCTGAACTTTTATGTTATACATTCAACACTTGTAGGTTAGAGATTTTTACCTGTTAACGGCTAACGTGAACTTAACGATGTAAATTGATTATACATCGGTAATCAGTACGCAGGTAAGTCCTAAACGGATGAAAAAAAGAAACAACGTGTGTATCTTTCAGAAACGTGTTTTTTAAAAGTCCGGTAATTACATAACGCAAGCCAAATCTTTACAACGTGTAATCTACTTTAACTTAATTTTTTAGTTAGATAATATTATTAAAAACTTGCAAGATAGAATTAGAATACGATTTGTCCGTAACATCTATATTATACAAACACCTGCATTAGTGTTGCATATTGAGTTTTATGACCAAATATAGTTTCATAGTAATTAGCCATTTTCTCCCGTTCAACGAATTGTTTCAAACATAATTCATTTTAAATTTTGTTTTAGATTAATTGCTTGCCTGTAATATTATTTCAGATTCAATCTATATGTATTCCAATAATATTCATTTTTTGCTGTAAATAATTGTTGCATACTCGGTTAGATCCAAACCACTGTATGGAAAATGCTAATCAGAATGTGGTTGATTTGGTTCACTAAATATATTGCATTCCTCTTGTGTATGTTTGAAAATGAAGAACTTAAAATAGGATTAGGAA
Source organism: Magallana hongkongensis (assembly GCA_016163765.1). Classification (NCBI taxonomy): domain Eukaryota; kingdom Metazoa; phylum Mollusca; class Bivalvia; order Ostreida; family Ostreidae; genus Magallana; species Magallana hongkongensis. The sequence goes on along the minus strand of WFKH01011801.1, from coordinate 54,554,439 downwards.
GGCTTTAGTTTTTAGAAAAGTTAGTAATAAACAGCACTGTTAAAAAAACGAGCTGTTCTTTGTTTGAGTTTCATGTAATGCTGTAGTTGCAAGATTTTTTTGGTGATTGCTATACTTTTTTGGCCCCTCCTTCCAAAAACAATGAATTAAGTTTTATTAATTTGATTATTTTTTATGGTACTTTGATGATTTCAACATTCACGTAAACTACATGGGTAATGATTATCAAACGCATGACATTAATAAGTTGAAAAAAAGGTAAAAACAGTGTAATAAATTGTAAAATTTGTTTTCATGGCCTATTATTGTCGTTATTCATGTCATGCTTGTTAAGAGTTTTTGTTATGGTTGGGTCAGGTTGAAACTGATATGCTATGCTTGATTTGAGTATACCAGTTGGTGTGATATTTCAGTTATTTAATCTATAACAATTTTAAGAATATTCTCAAATGTACCTACTGCCACAATTCTATTAAGTTCTTTAGCAGCAGAATGTATTATTATTCATAATACCACAATTACTTAATCAGGACAAGTTTTATTTCAAAATGAGTATACAGTATCATGTCACAGGCACCTGACGTTATATAAACTATGCCCCCTACAGGTACACGTCGCAGACATTTTGAATTTATTTAAAACCGTCACATCAGCCTCATTATACGCCCGAAACTCAATAATAAAATTATTTTTCGATCAATTTTGTCTTGCGGTCGGTAATTCAACATCTTCGTTGTCTACCGAGTTGACCAGAACATTGCATGCTTAAGCAATAAATTAAAAAAAATTTCTTAATCTGCATCTACTGCTTCGAGAATGCGACATATGTTTAAATGAGATTTCCAGGCACAGTTTATTTGTTTTTATTTCAATACATAAGAATTTATTAATGTTTCTACAAAATTTGCGTAAAATTAGTAAATATTATCCAATTTCATATTTTTAACTTGCATGTTAATCGAACTCAATATAGACGCTTAATGAATATTCGTATGTGCTATATTTGAAAAAGATTACCCGAAGTATGCCGCATTAATGTTAACTTCCGCCCTCCCTTTAGCCATTAGTCGAATATCTGAAGCAGTAGATGCATATTCAGGAGTGATTTTTATTAATGACAGAGGTAATGCACTGTTTTGATTGAATCGGTAGTAAGGTTACATGCAAAAGGACCGATCGGAAGCCGTAGAGGATCATAAGATAATTTCAAGCAAGAATTCAAGGTAAAGAGAGAGTTTTAATTAAAATAAGGATGGCGGCGATGTGTACCTTAATTATTAGAAAGGGGGTATAAATTTTAATTATGAGAAAAATACATTCTGTAATGTCAGGTGTCTGTGTATCATAGGAATTGGGAAGTAATCTTGAAAAATGATAACGAAAGTTGATAGTTCATAATTTGGCTTGTGAAGACTTTTTTGTTAGCCCCCCCCCAACTCCAACGCGATACCATCACAATGTTTCTGAAACCGACATTTGCATGATGACGTCTTTACCGGAATAACGTTCCTGAAGCCGACATTTGCATGATGACGTCTTAATATGAATAAAGTAGTAGAATTTGGAATGATATTATTCTTACAAAATTTGTACTGCTGAGTACCACATCAAACATAATACGCAATACTTGTGATCCCTAAAGAAGTATAGCCTTCATGACAACAAAGATAGCTTTCAAAATAATTACTACACAAACATTAATTAGTCTTAAAACAAAGGGTATGTGTGTGGAAATTCTCAAGGCATTTGGAAGAACCTGTGATTGAATTTAATTGCAAATGCTTGGTAAATATTTCTTGAAAATATAACAATAAACATAAATCCTTGACAATGTCCAAAGTTCAGACATAATAAACGCCTGCAATACGTGTTTGAAAATGAAAACTAAAGAAAAAATCTAATTAACTTTGAAAATAACAATATTAGTGCTCAAATAATTTTATGCAGTTTTAATCAAAGTTAATTAAAGGTGCGGAAAACGCAGTTTTTTTCTAAATGTGCTGACAGTAAATTCAAGATACCCGACAAAAGTATAGCCAGTGATCCAAATCAAGCACATTCTCGATTAACACTTTCCGTACAGTGCAAATTAGCCTCATAAAGTAGATTTTAATCAAAAAATTTCTATCAACGTTAAACTTGAGCATATGTAGTATATTGAGGCGTACAAAAACTTTTTTTTATGCATTTCTTGTAAGTGGATAGTGCATTTTCAATCTGATAGAAATAAAAGTCCTTAATGTTTATTTGAAAGTACAAAACTTATTATAGGCCCAATAAATCCAAAAATGATAATGAGATAGATTACATTATAAAGTAACATCAAAGTTGATAATTATTTTAAAGATACGAAAGAATTGCAAATTATCAAAATTATTAGTGTATATGATTTACCTCACCTGTCCTCTTCATGCCAGCTGGCACATAAGGCCTTTATGCACCGCTTTCACATGCCTCCGTCACTGGCTGCTGTCATTGCTGGTGCCCAGCAATTCCACCCTAGCTATAATCTCTCCTGTTCTGTGCTACTTCTCCATGCAGTTTGTGATCGGTCTACTTTTCTTCTTCCTTCTGAGTGCCATGTCATTGCCGTGACTTGTTCTCCATCCTTAATTCATGACCATTCCAGTTTTTTTCTGAGTGTAACTATTTCGCTCATTCTTGTTGTATTTGTTCTTTGGTGGAGTTCTTCATTTGAGATTTTGTTAGGCCATCTTACTCATAAGATTTTTCTCAGACATCTTTTCTGGAAGGCTTTGATCTATTTTTGGTCTTATTTTGTTGTTTTCCACGTTTCGCTTCCATACAATTGAACTGACAGGACCAAGCGTTTGAATAATTTAACTTTTGTATGATTGGAAAATTTTGAAGAGCTCCAAATATTACCGAGCCTTCTAGTTTGAAACTTGGCCTTTCCCTGTCTGTTTTATTGTCCTCATTAGCTCCTCCTTTTGTGGACTCCTCCAAGGTAAGTACACAACTAATTTCTCTTTTTTATTTTAGTTTCGGTTTTGGAAAATGTATGTATATATAATATTAAAATTTTATGGCTTTACTCATGTTACTTGATACACCCAAGCCCAATCGGACGCATGTTTGTAGGTATCTTGTGTTAAAAGCTAGGTGAATGGCCCGATCTGATGAATGGTTCCTCGTAGTCTTCCATCGTTCATATATCTTCTTCAGCTTTGTATACAGTGTGGAATTAACTGAATAACCCAGTTACATGTACTAATATCACACTGAGTATGAAGTTGTGACGAGCAATAGAGACTCTACTTTAAATGTAAATTCATGACCTTTTGGTAAAAGGTTTTGGTGCTTTATTGATTGAAGAGTGAAAACTCACTCATTAGTTCTTCACGTACCCCCTTATTGCAAAGCATACAACAAACTGATTTCGTATTTGTAATGCGAAATAACCGTCTGTACTAAAAATGAAATTTTTCTACCCCCTCCCAATATCCAAGGACCAATTGTAAGGCAGGGTTATAATGTAAATGCACTGATTTTTCGATTTTTTAAAAACTCATGTTGATTCTATGTTAAGAGTATTTGATTGATGATCTGCAGGGGTGTTCACGAAGCTATCTTAGGACTTCTAAATAAGTCTTAGGGTACGTTTTAGTCTTAGGTCTACATCGGTTTATACAAGAAATAGCTTTCCAAAATGCTTGCCTGACTAAATGACTAAACAAAATCATTCAATTGGAACATGTATCAATTACTTTATAAGAAATACATTATAATTTTAGGTGCTGTTTATAAATTCATAAACGGAACATGCAGATTCAAAAGGAAATATAAGTGTTTTTCGTTTATTTAGTTTTATTATTTGCAATTTAATTATTTCAAATTATTTTAGGAGGTATCAAACAGTTGTAAGATTGAAAGCAGAAAAACCTAGTTTTAAATAGTATTTGCTATATTAAGATTGCAAAATCAAAGGCCTTTCAACAATTTTCATGCAAAGGTTTCTCATAACAGGAGCGTTTTCTTTTAAATAAAGCTTGCATGTAAACGGTATACTTCAGAGTATTTTTATTATCATATCGTATATACGCCCCGGTAATTGTATAGGAGAGCTCTTTAAGATCAATTCTATGTAAGAATCAAAGATATATATATAGGGGTCTGGCCACTCATGGTCACCGATTTTTTAATATTTTATACATGGATACACCTTAGAGAAAAATGCTAAAAGACACTAAATATTGGTTGGTCAGTAAAATATATCTAGTAAGTTAATGTATATTTTTGTAAATGTATAAACATTAAAATTATTGGTTTCAGGTCTATCGTGTTAAGGTACTTCACTACACCTTCAAAAAGTTTCTCAAATCAGCGCAAAATTACTTGATTATGATAGAGAGCATGATGGATAAGAAGTATATATGTCAAGTAGGCGAAAAAATTTGCATTTTTGGATAAAAAATGATATTTTCAAAAATTTATTCAGTAAACATAAACAAAAGCCCCATGCGGATTTGAACTCAAGATCTGCGGTTCACAAGCCTGATACTTTAACCACTGAGCTATGACGATATACATCGGAATCGATTGATACAAACAGTTTAACAAAACATTTAAATCGCCATCTTGTGACGTAGTATCTTAAAAAGTAATGTCTCGGTGTAGTGAAGTACCTTAATACACATGTATAATTTTCCATGTCGAAATTTTTAATGATTTATCCCTGCGTAAGTCTCTAAAATTCTATTTGTATAAATTAATATTGCTAACTTTTTTCCTTAGTCATATCTTAGGAACACACTTAGGTCATATCTTGGGAAAGTTTCGTGAAATTGCCTGCTGAACAATAAGTCAGATATTTTCATCATTTTTTCCTCTAGAATAAGAATGCTGCTAAGAGGAAAGCCGAAGAGGATGCCGAACTTGAGCTGATGAACTTAAAAAACCAAGTAATAGATAAAATCAATCATGCAGAGGAGGAAAAAGTAAATCTAAGGGAAAGAGGAGAAATTTTGACAAACGCCACAGTAAGGAATGAGAGAAAGTGCAGTTTGGTGTGAAATGCAGCAATTATTACAAAATGAAAAATTGGGTTTATTTTGGTGGGAAAATAACGTTTTTAACGAAATTTAGTAAGGTTCGAGAAAATTGACCAGAAAGATAAGAATGAAACTGTATGAAAACTGTATCAAATGAGAGAGAGAGAGAGAGAGAGAGAGAGAGAGAGAGAGAGAGAGAAGTTTCTTATCATTTTATTATTTTTTGATAATCATCATTAAGGTCAAGATTTATTAAATGATTTAGGGTGTCTTTTTGCTATATCCATTATGACGTCATAATTGATTTGATATATCTTTTCACGTACTTTATGACTATATGGGAATTATGTAGAAAATATAACATTTTGTTGACATTCTATTTGCATCCTATAAAAAGTAATCCCGATACCTATGTTCAATTCAATATCGTTTCAAAGGAAAAGGTCAAGAGCATTATATTTGCCGTTTTTAGAGAAACTGTAGGCATTTTGGATATATTTCATTCGCCAAAAACGGAAAAGACTCTGAGATTTGTAGCTGGTTTCCTTCATATTTCATTGAAAATGACAGTGTAAAACACGACTAAGAAAGCTAAAAGTGCCACGTTGTGAGGTTTTTTCTTCTTTATAATTCCAACTTTAAAGTTAGAATTTCCAACTGTAATCTTGGAAATTCCAACTTTAAAGAAGAATTTTCAACTTTAATCTTGGATTTTTGAACTTTAATGTTGGAATTTCCAACTTTAATCTTCTTATGATACATGTATTACGATAAGTTTCTTAATTTCAGACAAATGTCTTTAAATAAGTCAACTTTATCAACGCCATGTAGATAATAGCATAATCAAAATACATGTATACAAATTGCACGGCTTTGTTTTGATTTTAATTGTTTGTTCAGGTGCTTCTTTCTTATACTACATTTGATTAACGACATAGTTTTGTTTTACTTTTTAAACATGTATAACGTTGATTTAATTCAAAGTTATTTCGATAATTGATATCTGATACTGAATACATGTATACGGTCAAATCTTATTTTTATACATGTAAAAACTTCTAGTTCAGACAGATATAACTGTAAGTTTATAGCACAATCTTCCTGTGATATAATGAATGCTGTTATATTCACAAGAACTCACTCAAAACTACAATGTTTGAAATTCCAACTTTAATCTTACAATTTTACCTTTAAAGTTGATTTTTCCAACTTTAATGTTGGAATTTCCAACGTAAAAGTTAGACTTTCCAACTTTAAAGTTGAAAAAATCAACTTAAAAGTTGGAAAAATAAACGATAAAGTTCGACATTCCCAGATTAGATTTGGACATTCCAAGATTAAATTGGAAGCATCAACTTTACAATTGAATATTCCAAGATTAAAAATGGACATTCCAACTTTAAAGTTTGAAATTCCAAGATTAAAGTTTGAAATTCCAACTTTAAAGTTGGAAAAATAAACTTTAAAGTTTGAAATTCCAAGATTAAATTTGGAAATTCAAACTTTAAAGTTTGATGAAATTCAAACTTTAATCTTGGAATTTCCAACTTTAAAGTTGAAATTTTAAAGAAAAAAATTCACAGCACTTAAACGCTTCCATACATGACTTTTCATTGCGTTCATTTTATAATTAAGCCCCGGTACACCTTATTAAAGCTAGCTATTATGGGGCATTCTGAAAGAATTCATATCTCAAACTTCAGAAATCTGCAGGCTCCTTTCATTTATTAAACACTGACCTTAAAATGTTTCCCTTGAATTTTTTTATCTGACGTCACAATGGTTTGTGCCTACACCGTATCAATCTGCTTGACGTTACGTTTAACTTTTGTACAATGTATCTTCAATTTTGTATTCAATGATAGTAAATGGAATCAAAAATATTTTCTCGTATAAATTCTGTTGCTATTAAATTCATTCCTTTAACATTTTACCTAAAATCTGTTTCATTTGTTGTGTAACTGGTGAAATAAATATGCAAAGTCAAAGACACGAATTACCATATCATACAAGAAACCAGTTACACACCAAGTAAAACATATATCAGGTATATCTGATTTAAAAAATACAGTAATAATAATTAATAAACAAACAATATATAAACGTAAAAATGGTTTTGGTTATAAAAGAAACAAACATCTTCATGTGCACGTTACTTCACATCTCCGATTCATGGGTTTCCAGACATTCATATTTTAGCTAAATGGTCAACAAATTTACCATGAGATCTATCAAAAATTCTAAGATATGCTGTGTTTAGTTATAAGCTATTATTTAGTAAATAAAAAATCCATATAATTTAGCTTTTAAATTTAGGCTTTTTTCTATAATTTTATATAGAGCCCTCTCTTCTAAAAAAGATCAATAGAGTCTAAAAATTGCTACGACCATCGAACCCTCTTAAATAGATTTTTTGAAATTACCAAAAAATCAAGGCTCACAAAGATCTTTTTTTTCAGGGTCAAATGTTTAAAACGACACAACAAAGAAAACAAAATAGCTCAAAAAAGTGGCTTACTTGTAACAAAAAGACAAAGGTGACCATTTTCGTTTTTGTTTTCGTCATTGTCGTCCTTACAATCATCATCATCGCCGTAATTGTCACAAACAAGACGGATAATACGGAAGTTAGAAATTATGAATCGACTTCCATCATTTACAATACGACAGAAGATGGTACATCGACACTAGGTTGAGCAAGACATGCATATGGATGTACATGTAATTCCAGAATAATGTATGTAATGGGATTTTCAGACAATCCAGAATATCTAATTACCGTTTATTATAGTATCGTCTTGTAATAGACATGCTATTTTGAAAAAAAAAATAACAACATGTATATTCTGTAGACTCAATGATTTTTAATACACTAGTTTACAATGTATAATAAATACACTAGTTAACAATGTATCATTTTTTTTTTACAACAATGTCTTGTGTGTACTTGTGATGATTATGTGTTACCTGAAAAAAAGATGCTGTGTATTCTACAAATATTGAACCCCGGAATTACGTATTATATTTAAAAAATCATCTACTTTATTATGTTGATATTGTACGGCGGCGTGGAAGGGCCAGTTGAAAACTTAAATAAATCTTATTTGTTCGGACGAATCAGTTATTTGGTCAGACGAATTAGGATTTGTTCGGACGAATTAGCTATTTGTTTGGACGAATACGTTATTTTTTTGGACGAATTGGGATTTATTCGGACGATTTAACTATTTGTTCGTACAAAAAGTTATTTGTTTTTAAAAACAGTATTTTTCACGAGTAATTTAGCTGATCTGGCAATGATGTAGATAAATGGGGATAGGTCGTGATTAAGTCATCTCTTTCTTGGAATGTCGTTTTTCCTTCAAATGATAAATTGCTATCTTATATACACATAAATGTTACATGTACTAGTCACTGATATTTATACAATACCTGACATAATTTGCTGCCAGAATAAAAGCTCAATTCTTAAAATCTATCACAATTTTTTATGTTGGTAAAGGGTTGGAATGATAATATTTGTTTTGGCATAGCGCGAAATCTTTAATGTTACCAAAGAAAAAATCTGCCCGTTGCCTAGGGTGGGCATCTCCCTGCGCTGATCTAGATGGGGGGGGGGGGGGGGGGGCTCGGCCCCCCCCGGCAAACAAAATTATCTCTAAGCCCCCCCCCCCCTCCGGGAAAATTTTCTTGATCCGCGCATGATTTCGTAAACTGATTTAGCTTTTTACATCTGTGTATCCATGATTATGACCTCTCTCTCTCTCTCTGTTATACTAATAAACTTATTCTTCCGATCAAATATCTCATTCGTCCGAAGAAATATCTTATTCGTCCGAAAAAATACGTATATCGTCTGAAAAAATTCTAATTTGTCTGAAGAAATATCTTATTCGTCAGAACAATACGTATATCGTCTGAACTAATCCTAATTCGTCCGAACAGAAAACTTAACCGTCCAAACAAATAGCTTGTTCGTCCGAACAAATAAGATTTTTTAATTTTTCATCTGGCCCTTCCACGTCACCGTAATATTGCATCTCAGTGGCAAGATGTTTTTTACATTTTGTGTAATATACCTTTAACGGTAGAATTTAATTACGAAGTATATACAAAACTATCGTTTTGAGTACAAAAGCAGGTATAAGTTAAAGCTTTTAATTGAATTTCGCAAAGTTTAATCTTTCGGGTTATTATTAATATATTTTTCTTGCATTGTTTATTGATACTAACGTAACGACAAAGTCACGTGAATATATTTTCATGACCTTTTAAATTATTTTAAACTTTACTGGTTCTTAGCTTTATTGGAAAATCATTTTGATATTTATACGCACTGCGTGTATTTTAAACATAAGGAATGCTTTAATCCATGATAGTTCTTTTGTCTGCTAGACAAAGTCAAGCTACTTGTGAATAGGTTGAAAATGTATACATAGCAAGTTATAGTAACTACATAAATAGAAAAATCACATTCAGCAATTTAATCATATTTGTTATGTATGATAAATAATGATTTAAAAAATGAAGAATTTATCTCCTTTATTACTCAGCGAATATTGCAATAAAAACATTGATAACAAAATTAATGACAGTTAAGTCAAAATAGCGAAATATGTTACAGAATTAGTATATTCATTATCGCGCGATGATGCACTGTGTTTTAGAATTATCGAGAGAGAAAGCTTTTTTCGCCAGCGTGTTATTGTTATAAATAGAAAACTGTGTTAGTTGCTTTTCTTTGCTTAAAATTTGGGATGTCAACGAGTATTCGAGTACTCGCGATCGACTATCGTTTGATCACGATTATCGACTAATTTTTTTGAAATATCAATTTAGTTAAATATTGGATTATTTGTTTGTATAATCAAAACTTTAATCATATCAATTTTTATCTGTTTTTTTTATAATCGATAGGTTTAATCGTTGATTAGGCACTGGGCAATTACTTCGCATGGAACAAGACACGTTTGATTTGCCTTAGATATGTAGCTCAATTATATGTAAGCGTCACGAGACCCCCCCCCCCCCCCGAACATTTGTTATCGGGTATATAAATAAAATAATTTTCAATTTATTGTAAATTAAATACATTGAGTATACATAATAAAAAGTCCATGAACTAATTTGCGCCGTGAAGTTTAATAGTCAATGTTCGATTTCAAACAACGTTATTACATTAATGCCTAAATTTGCGATTTTTTAAAAGCATTTGTGCCCACCCTGATCTTGAATTGACACTAAACTTTAACCTGTGCATGCACAGGTTGATCAAGTTAGATGAACAGAATTTGAAAAAGGAAATAAATTAAAATATTGCCGAAACAATCCTTTCTCTCCCAAAGATTTTTCCTTTAGACTTAATTTAGGCGGATATCATGGAATTAAGAGGGTGTCCTCCCCTGGGTTTTGGTGTTCATCTCCCGGAAATTCTTTTTTTATATGGCCTAAAATAGCAAAATTCTGTGCATTTGTGGGATATTTTTTCTCTTTTAGACCGCTTTTCATCACAGTTCAAGACACAATTTTTTAAACTAGAATGTGATCCGAACACTTTTCATGGGTGTGACTACGCCACTGCAAATAGTATTTTAGAGAAAGAATACGGTGTGAAGAGATTGATTTCATGTTTTTAATGCACATTTCACTATTTTTTTTTTTTAAATGTAAACGATATCTTAGTTTCATGTTATGACTCTAAACCCATCTCATCCCACCCGCGAATCGAAAGCTTCTGTGTGCATTTAAAGACATTGCTGGTGCGCTGTCCTATATAGCTATATTCCTAGTCTTCATGTGTTCCAGAAAAACTTTTTTTATTCTTAATACATTAATGAACAGCAAATCTTTGTAAAACTTGTACACTTCTTTAAAACCGTAAAATACATCTAGATCCGTTCCATTTACTATAAACTCTATGTGAAGCTTGACAATTACAAAGTTAAAAAATTTTCCGGTTCAAATTCCGAATTTTTAGGGGTTATTTTGCTGATAATTAATTAGTTAACGCCAAGAAAAAAAAAGTTCCCGATTGGAATAATTAAGTCAGATACAATGTTTATAACTAAAACAATTGACAGTTCTCACCCGATTTAACGTTATTAAAGCACAAAAAATCCAGTCCATAATTCTTATATAATAGTATATAAATATAAGGGGATAGCATGACTAAAGTATGTGAAAAAAAGAGATAACTTGACTCTGTAGTCAATATACTTCCCCTTAAATTGAAATAGTTCGTCAAAATTAACACTTGTCAATTCTCTCTACATGAAAAATCGTCAATGTTTCAACTCGCCACAATAACCACGTTAACAGTAAATATAAATGTTACTAGTACGTTGTATATATTTGTAGATTGCTTTCACTGCGACTGTGTCTCAAGCTATACATCGGTCAGTGGGGTTTATGAAATCACCAGCAAAGTAACAAACAACCCCATCCTAGTGGAATGTGTAATGAAGGATGGATATGGCTATACAGTAAGAATGACCAAGCGAAGAGAGGTTTTTGACCTGACACCGGCATCATGATTTTGATAAAGCTATGAATACGATTTAATTGACAAACCTTTGGGTCCAACCTGAACCAATTCAGATTTTATGCCAGTTTCTTCTTCAAAGAGCATTCAATTCTTTCAGTAAACAGAACTTTAATCAATCTTTAATTAAAGGAACTGATTATAGCGTTTAATATCAGGTTCAATTTCGAGTTAATTAGATTTGGAGTCTGGTGTTGTAGTAGCTCCCCCCTCCCCCGGAAACCGGCTATATAGTAGTCTTTCTGGAAAAAGTACTTTATAGTAGACTTTCCCCCTAGTAAGCTTTTTTTCTTACGTTTTTGGTTCAGATTTTAGAATTTCTTTTTGTATATAGAAAGCTAGTCGGGATTAAAATGTTTATACATCCCTTTGTTGCATATACTTAAATACATCTGTACACGTTAATGTGTTTCGCCGATTTATTATTTTATATTTACATCCACTAAATATGATTCCCTCTATTTCTTACGGAAATTGATTGTAATTCACAGCTCTATAGAAACTGACAGGACTGAAATCTACACGATCCAGTTCTAACCAGTTTATCGATCGGTCAAAACCTTCATCAACCTAACAAAAATCACGGATTGCACGAAATAATCATGATGTTTTAAGACTCAAATTCCCATGTAAGACGACTTGGCGATTCTTTTATCAAACGTACTGATGTTCATAAACAATAATTTAGATACTTTGAATTACTTTTTACGATCAATTCATTAATATGTTAAACTTAAGATGTAAATATAAACAATAAAATGCTTTCTTTGATGATTCATGCGGGGTATGAAGGTAGCGATCATTGCACAAAAAATTACATAACCCGCTAACGTAACGCTAATATATACAATGTTTTTATTTGGTTTATGGAATACATAGAACTTAACTTATGCTAAATGTACATTGTACAAGGTATAACATGGTATGCAATCACTTGCATAAATTGTAAATAAAAAAATGATTAAAGAATTTTTTAAAAAATTCTAAAAAAAATCACTAATGACGTCCTCGGGCGTGTACGTCTGTTCGTGTAATCTTGTCCGGGTTCTATATCTGTTCTAGAGAATCATTGGAATTACCTACTTTAACCTAACTTACGGGACAAACTTGCCAGTTTTATATAGGAACAAGCTTATATTTAAAAAAAAAATAAAATAGTAAGATCAGTTGGATGTAAATAATCCCAGAAAATTAAGTTTAATAAGGGGTCATCTTTGCTTTCAATGTGATTTTCAAAGCCATACGAAATTCTGACTATACCTTGCAAAAATATGAAATTACACATTAATGTACGTACTTCAGTATAATTTGCAACGAAAATTGTTCTAAAACGCTGAGAAAGTTTATACAGTACGCGAAATACATTTTTTTTTTGTTAAGACATAATTTTCAAAGCAGTAAATTTCCGAATTACGTTACAAAATATAAAGCGGAATGAACTAAAACTAATTATGCGAATTTCCAGCAAAGAATCCAAATTATTTCTGGTAGTAAAAAACCAATTGCATTTTAAATGATTTGTTTGATATGTATAGTGGCATAGTTCTGCCACTACTTGTCAGATAATCATGTGGACTTGTAAGATCTTGATGTCGACTTGTCAGATAATTATGTAGGCTTGTCAGATCTTTATGTCGACTTGTCAATTATTCACTTGTTTAAAATTCAAAACTAAAACGTTACTACGCCCAATTTGTGCCATCCAGTTGTCATAAAAATGTGTCGTTATTACATGTATATCATTATGTCACCTTTGATTGCGAAGTTATTGCCACGAATGGTCCGCCATAAACATGACCGGAATGGAAAAAAGGGACAAAATCTACTACCTGGTATATAGTAGGCCTTCCGTGGGGGTAATTTGGCTAAAAAAGGGGGGAATGCACTTTATAACAATTTTCTGGGGGGTAGGGGGACTGCTATAAATCCATTTTCCCGGGGGGAAAGATGGCTAGGTGGTAAGAGCACTATACAAATGGAACGATACGGTTCGGGAGAAACGCTTATATATATTTATAGTAAACTGTAAATAAGCACAAAGTCTAATTTAAAAAAAAAAACCCTCTTATAGCTCAAAAAATTTAAAATTACACGGAAACAAAGAAGGTTTGAAAAATTCACAATAGGTATTTGATCTATGTTGAGGAATGTTTCTTATGTTTGGCATTGTAAAGCAGTGTGTTAGCGTAAGGTATGTGAGTTTGTTCACTTTTTTGTGAACACAGCTGAGTCCGTATGAGGTATCCGGCAAACTTCACTATTTGCGCACACATTAAGCCTTGCACTACTTTGTTAACTAATCAGTGACAGCTTCATGGGAATTTTTATTTAATAGTTTTATGTCTAAAGAACATTATTTTGATGTATTTGTCTTGAGATTTTAACAATTTTTACAGAAGCATAATTATGGTGGCATATCTCTGTCCCTTGTGTGCAAGTTATTTTTCTATCAAATATGTCGACATGCAAGAAACATATGTTGACATGCAAGATAGTTATGTCGACATGCAACATAACTATGTTGACATGCAAGAAAATTGCAATAAATACGATGTTACGTTTGTCATAATTACTGGATACTACTATGTTGTACGCACGCGCACATGTATACACAGACGGACCTCTCTCTCTCTCTCTCTCTCTCTCTCTCTCTCTCTCTCTCAATTTAGACTTTTTTATTTTGATTACAGGAAATGAATATTTTAATTATCTGACCTCGTCTTGGGGTTCCCGTCAGTACATTGAGTTGAAGTACAATGACGCAAGCTTCCGGTATGTGGATTATTTTGACGTCATCATAGACAGTGCCTCCAGCCAATATGCACTCGATTATGTCGACATGATGGCGGGAAACGCAAGTACGAGTTTTTGAATATTGAAGTAATGGTGCCTCTTTTAATATTCTGTCATTTCAAAAGACACGGTCGATGAATTCGTATTTCAGTTGTATTCCATCATTACATCTGTGGGTATCCGGTTTTAACAAGTGTATTCATTCATATACTAGAGGTTATTGTTCTTTGGAGTTGTAGCAAGCATCATCGATGACTGAGTTGTATAGTAACAATGTAAAATTTATAGACAAGTCTAACCTATTCTCGTCTTCTTGATTATTCAGAGACAATATAGTTCAATTTTCATACTTAGCTAATTTTTAGAGAACATATTACGTGATTTTGAGAGCTTTCCTTTCGTAACCCATGACCTGAATCCCGATGGCTGCGAATGTTCACTGTCGAAGTACGGTGGGTGGTGGCACGATTGTTGCTGGACTCCATGCGGTCTGACCATGCCTTATAACGACCCCACATATCCATTTGGATGGGACTGTAGCACCGAAACAACCATCAAACTAACGAGTGTGAAAATGATGACTACAAGATGGTGAATACAATGAAAAGAAATTTTCCGAACTCTTCGTGTGATATCTGAATTAAAAGTGAGACTTGGGGACAATTATAAAGAAACTGATGAGTAAGCATGTATTCTTTTTATCATTTATATAAGATTCCGGCATTCGGAATATACATAATTTAATCTTTCAAAAAATAGAGAGCTTTGTAAGAGATCGTCCGGAAACAAGAGTGTTACACACATACAATCTATGAATCCACGACCTTGACTTTTGACCTCAAGTGAAAATTGTGACCTTTACCTTTGACTTCTGGCCTTAAATTAAGAAGATGTCTTTATAAGTCATCATTTCATTACAAAAACTCAAAGGCTAACAGAAAAGAAAGTCTTACACATACATGTATTTACATAGAACTAGAATGTTTGAATATCTGACCTTTTGGCCTTTCGACCAGAAAATAAATTAGGTCTTCTGTTGGTTTTAATGTGTTGTAATATCATATTTCATTACAAAATCTCTTAAGCTTTTGATTAAATATAACCAATATATGGTTAAAATTATTTTAACAGTAGCCTCGTAAGAGCTTATCGCGGGACAGAAACCGTCTGCAACCTAAAAAAAAATCACTGCAATAATTTTTAAAAAGAAAAATGCAAATATAATCAATAAACATGCTATCTTTAATGATTCATGCGGGCTATGAAGGTAGCGATCATTGTATAAAAAATTAACATAACCCGATAACGCAAAATTACTGTATTGTAATAATGGAAATATTTACTTTTGAAAAAATTTTGTGTATTAAAAGTTTCTGCATGTTTTATCTGTACACGGAGTTGTTAAGTCTTATCTTATTTCGATCGGTATATACGTTTATGCATACCTGTTAAACCTTACTTGATTTTTGTTGGTGCATACAGCTGTTCAATCTCATTTGATTTATATTTGCGCAGAGCTTTGAATGTAGAATGTCATTGTACAAGCACTATGTAACCCACGCACATGTTTGTAGTAAACATTTAGGGATTTAATTCACTGAAGATACCTTTTGAGATAATTGATTGTGCGTATTACAGCCCTTCCCATGTGTCTATATGATTCTAACATACAATTATTCATAATCTATTAAATCTTATGCGAATTCTTGACCTGAAACTCTTGATGACATCTTTATTAAACATATTTTAGGATACATAACTTTATTCTAATTTTTTACATTAGGCATTTCAACTCTTGTTTAATTAAACATATCATTGACAAACATATCAACACGCAATGTATAAAACCATACACTTTGAATACAACATCGTACAAACGTGTGAAAAAAATCGTATTATTCAGACAAAAAGAAACATCATTAGCATTTTGTTATATATTTTCAATACATGAACAAGAAATACTTGATAATTTATATCCTGTGCAGTCTTGATTACTTTAGCCTGTTTGATATCAAAACGTCTCTATGTTATCTCTTGTTTAACGTATATTTAGATGAATTGAATTGAGCAAAAGTTAGTCCCTGTCTATTTTGTAGCCACATACAATTATACTATTTTAGCATTAATAAACAAATACCGTATGGAAACATGTTCATCTTCTCTGTTTTGAATATCAAAATCATGAGGAATGCCCTGCATGCGTTGTTCCGTATGACCTCGCCAAAATATTTATGAGTATATGTTTTTTCAAATTTTGATAAATAAAGAAATTGCGTTCAGTTAAGAAATAAATAACAACGTTAACAGTTCACTAATATATGAACTTGGTGGTATGTCACATGATCAGATCCAACCAAGTTCATATCCCTGGGCATTTCTCATGGTTTTGATATTCATTGTTCAGAGAGAAGTCCTCACGGCTTCACGGAAGTATATGTAGGTGTTGTTCATTGATGCAGTTGGCATACTGTACATTACAAATAAGTACCAGATTAGGCATGCACGTGTATGTGTTTTGTAAACATTACAAAGGCAAGTATTTATTGTTTACAAGAGTGAGGATTGTAAAGTTAAATTAACTAATATGGTATTTACAGCTCCTTGTTTTATGGAAACCATTTAGTTACATATTTATACATAACACTGTGCCGGAATTAAAATTCTGATAGCATTTGATAAAAAAAATAAATTTCCTATTGGACAATTGTCTATCCGAATTGAATTCCTTTAGGAAAAATATTATTTTACAGGAAATAAGATTACTATATGATTTTTTTTTATTTTTTAGAAAATCATAAAGAATTTTCTAAATGTCCCGAAGGAAAAAAAATATTTAAAATTTACATTTTCTTAAGAGGTTTTAAATTTTCAAGGTAAATATCTCTTATGTCAGTTTGGATACACTAAAAATCAAAAGTGAATATTTAATCTATACTTTATAGATTTGGAACATTGTCAAATATTGATTAAAGAACGTATAAACAGTTTCATCGTGTTGCATTTTATACATTTTTTTATACATGACACTTTAAATTCTAATTAACAAAGGCGTAATGAAATGTAACAGTTTTTTTAAAAATACATTCATTTGCTTCTTGTGTCAGATCTCATAGTATCTCTGCTTAGTGGTTAACAATGCCGGACCGGTATGTGGATTTGAAAGCCAGCAGACATGGATTTATTTGTGTACAAATATACAATATGGATTGGTCAGTTCAAAAACTTAGACCGTCATGGATTCGAATTCCATACAAGACATGTTCTGTCCTTTGTAAATTCAGAATACGTTTAATAAAAAGCAGTTCTTGACATGACCTGCTTTCACTGTGTAGAAACGGACTAGGGTAACGCACTTTACCCTAGTCCAAGATGGCGAAAAGGAAGCACGCTTCAAATTTTTTCGCACAAGTATTCACCTTTTTAATGGTTGATTCTAAAAACTATTGCGCAGTATATGTTGGGCGGTGTTAGTTTTCAATGTCCACTCGTAAATCTGTCTTAAATTGCACGTATTTATAGAGACAACGCGTGCCGAAGATTCGCTCCAAACTAGGGTAAAGCCGATGAAGCGATATTTTGTGATTAGGGTAAAGTATTTTTGTGACTAGAGTAAAGTTACTTGTTTAACATTTAAATATATGCATAGTTTGACTTTGTAACTGCTTTAAACAATTTATAAAATTGAAATAGACTTTTTTTCGCTGCTACTGTCGTCATGTCATACCAATTGAAGATAATTTTTGAGGTATCGGATGTACAATTTAGACTGAGGCCTCAGGATTTTCCGTTATGATCTCGATATATTACGGAGATTGGAATAAATTTTCAAAATGTAGAAATATTTTTATTTAACATAATAAACAGTAAGCAAGAACGTCATTTGTCATTGTATGGCGTTATTATTTTTTGCCAAGGCGCATTTGCGATAACGAGAAGAAAAAAACCCTACTTTTATATAGAGTAAAGTTTACGGTGCATGTGTAACGTATTCAAACGTAATATAGGTTGATCGTCTTAATCATTGATTTAATTCGTAGATTTTGTTGCTGTGCATAATTTGAATTTTGGATATTCGAGCGATTGCATGACCCTATTTAATGATTTCATTTTTTTAAATATCTAGTTACATCTAGTTTCATCACCGAGAATAAAATTCAAAATTTACAACGACGAGGGATGCTATGCAATCAAATGATTATTTATTTTTTTCTTTGATCATACTAATCGCGTAGAAGAATATTTTCCGTGCATAAAACCAGAAAAAATTCAAAACTACTAGAAGATACGTACGCCTAACGAAATAAATTAAAACGAAGTTTCCGCAGTGTATCACTGTTTTATTTTTTTCCTATTTTAAAATTCTAAACATTGTATTGGAAAGAACAAAATAAATAATTAGATTTCAGACCCAACATCTGTATACCAGCGTATATTTCCTAGCTTAATTGCTTGGACAAATTAATTGTAACATTGTGATTTAACATCTTGCTATTGCTATTTTCCGTTAAGAGGGTTTATAAGAGTAAATGATTGCATGTAAAATCATCTTTTTTTCTTCTCTCGCATTTCATAGAATATGAACAGGATGTTTTTCACTCTATTTTTTTTGTGGCTGAATTTCCTATCATTTAAGAAATAAACAGCAATTTAAAAAGTTCACCGGGATATGAAGTTGGTTGGTCACGTGATCAAATCTTGTGAAGCCCGAAGTGAAATGTGTAAATTTAGTGTAAAATAATCGAAGCGTACTTCCCCATCGCCATCTTTGACTAGGGTAAAGTGCGTTACCCTAGTTCGTTTCTACACAGTGGCTTTGGGACAGGCAACAGTGATTCCTTCGTTTATACATGGTTTATATAAAGCAAACACTTTTCAAACGGTTTTAATGAAAACACACACAAATAAATAATTTAAATTTTTTGACGTGTTTGTAAGTCAACAATGTAAACTTATTTGATACCACGGATAAAGTGAAAACAACTGCAAATGTTGAAAACATTTTTTCACAATCACTAGTGAGAAAAGATTTACTGTCGATAAACTGACATAAAATTGACACCGATGAATATTGAACTGAACTGTATATGGCATACAAAGGAAACTTTTCATCTTTTAAGGTCAAAAACCTTTAGTTAAAGAACTATATTTGATATAGGTCAAATTTGGCCCCCATATTTCGCCATTTTTTAAAGTGTTTCAGGTACATTAAATAATCATGTTTTTTTTTTTTTAGAAGAGTTGATGTAAGATATATTTTGTACCTATTTCTTTGATTTATTTGTACTCATTGGCAGTATATGACGTCAGAAGTGACCCCTTTTTTATAATTTAATCAATATCAGTCAAAAAATGACATTTTTAAAAATCTTTTTTCTAATGGGAAATATAGAGCGACACTTTGAACAAGGAAAAGTTTTTTGGTCACTTATTAGTCTTTAATAGATATATCTTTGATGAAAATATTTTGTTTGTTCAAGCAATCGCTCAATATTTTCTGAACGAAAAATTGTTTAAAAACTAGCCGTTTTATGATTAAAATGCAAAAATGGCGGGAAAATGTTAACTTTATGATGTTATATTTCTAAATTGTGGGCATTTGGATCAAAATGAAAACTATGAAAAAACTTCACATGTATACCTGTACAAAGAAAACAAAGAATTACAGTAAAGTTATGATGTTCATTTTAGGGAGCCATTTTAGGCCTATATCATATATAGTCCTTTGTTTGTAAAAAAAAAAAAAAAAAGTGAAAAATCAATAGTCCTAAGACATCATAATTATATCGTTTCCTGAATCGAAACAGCATTTTTGATTTTTGAACACCTTTATGTTCTCCTCAGCATCATTTTAGCGCTCGCAAGGTTCGCGGTACTAGTAGTACTAAAAGTAAATGAGCTATCAGAGAAAGTAAAGGACCATCCAAAAGAGAGAGATTTATTGTAACCGTTGTATGGCAAAGTCAGCTGAGAGCTTGAACAACACAGATACCACCATCCTCCAGACAGGCGGTTTGCGCAGCCGCAGAGGTTAGGGGCGTTGTCAAGGTCTCTTGTCGAAAAAGGGGCGCCATTAGTTCCGGTCATGACGTCACCTATAATTTTAGATAGTATGATTTATTCTCATCCTACATATCATATATTTTCAGTTATGAAAGACAAGTAAATAAAATACTACTAGTAAATTTAATAAAAGAGAACAAGTTAATAAATTTTAAAATATGATTATCCAATGAAGAGCTTCTTAAAAAGGTGTAAAGCAAACGAGGTTTTTTTTTTTTTGGTTTCTTAAATGTATCATTAAAAGCGACGCCGATGTAAGCATTCTTTTGAACGAATGAAATAATGTTTATATACTGTTTACAAAAGTAAAAGTTTTAAAAGGATAATGGTTGATTTCCTTCAGATATTATTTGATACACTAATACACAATATAGCAAAAATGTATAAGGCAGCTGTACAGAAAATTGTAATTAATCTTGCGACTAAGTGTGTTTAAATTTACCAATCAGTCCGGAATAACCAGATACAGCTAGTTTGTAGGCTGTGGATGCGTTACCGACGGAAAAATGGCTGTATTCTATAGCATAGGAATAGGTTTTGAGAAAAGGGCCAACGAATTGAACCTCAATCCTCAGCACCGTGTTTCCAGCCTGTGTCAACAAGTGAATATATTTGTTTCCTGGAAACGAAGAAGAGTACAGTCATACGTACAGCTAACATGCTAAAAGTGTACAATGTCATTCATTTAAAATCTAAATAAAGAAACAATTAAAAATGGGTATATTATAATGAATAAATTCACCTGTAGGTGTTACTTAGAAAAATAGAAAACAAACCAAGCCATCTCTCGGAGTTCTCAGATCCAAAACCGTTTTCATATTCTGCATATGTTCGGTTGAAATTCACACTTCCATCGTGCCGATGATATATTACCTTCAGAATTATTTATGTGGTTTTTTTAAAATCAGAAATATAATCAAGTATCAAGTAAAATAAATAAATTTTCTTTTTTATCAAGCAATTTTTATTTATTAATATACTTAGTATTTATCTACATCTTGAAGTTTATTGATTGAAGATTAAAAGACATTTAATTAATATTCAAGACATGTTTGATTAAACAAAAAATCTTTGGCACTAACGATAATTTATTTTATTCCCTAATTCCAGTAAAACACATTATCTACAACAACCATTTTTACCATAGGCAATTCAAATGATGAACTTAAACACGCATCTCAAAACATCATTTCGAATATTACTTACTGTTTGATAATATTACATGAAAACTCATTATGATAACGCTGCATATGAAAAGAACTTTATTTAAAATAAATAAACCCACTAACAGTGTGTGCCGAGCCGTCGATCTTAAAGACGCACTCCACGGTGAGTTGTTGACCCCCCAGCGTTATCTGGTGGAGACTGCCGGATGTGTAGGACCCGGATAAACAGCCACAGTCAGCGCAGCCTGTCAAATGAAATCATTGCAATCTCTGAGTTACATGTATAATTTAGCTATTCTTACAAAAAAATAATAAAATTGGGAATAGACAACCGTGTTTATAATATGTATAGTAAAAGGTAATTAAAACATACCATTTCACTGTACATACTCTATATACGACATGTATGTACCAGCCTAATTGCTCTTTTGATAAGTCTCACCGTAGATGTTTTTTGATTGAACGGTGCGATTAACCATTATCATCTGTAAACTTTAAGAAGTTTACCTTATGAATATATATATTACAACAAGTTTATTCCTCTGCTTTGAATTTTTTAGAGAATCTAACGTTTAAAACGCAACGGTTCACATTGGTCAAGTTTGACACAAACTTTGCCCTTCTTGATATCATTTAGAAGGGTCGTGGATCTTCAGTTTAAAATTTTGATATAAATGTCATATAATAAATCAAAGTAATGTTGTACTGAAAGCCGGGCTTTTTTATGTGCAGTTGTGCTTACTGTGTAGGGTTATGACTGGCAAACCTCTCCCCCCCCCCCCTCTCGATCGAACGATCGAACTTGAAATATAAATGTAAAAAGGTGTGGAAATATATTTCTATTTTCTATGTCTATCTGCAGTGTACAACTCTAGCGCATTGCAACACATCAACTGCATTTGTTGGTGTTGGTGCAGCATGCATTTGATTTTGGCAAAGCGTCAGAGAGTGACTAAATTTTTTTTAGTGGCTAACATTGACATGTCTGAGTAGTAAAAAAAAATACTGTACATTTAATTTAAAAAAGCGTAAATTTTCAAAGCAATCCCCACTTTCTTCGATGTGCAGCCGAATACCAACGCTTTGTATTTCATGTGCATGATGTATGTTCCAAAAATGCAGTACTTGCCTTTAAAACATGTATTGAATGAGAAAACAAATAAATTTTCTTGTTAAATTTATTTAAAAACAAAAATCTTAAAAGATTTGACAAAAGTGGGATAGCTCTTTGTGTGACTATTTGGTATAGAGGAAGCTTTTACTTTGTCGTTGTTTGGTATTTTGTTTACTTTTGAAGTTGTGCTATTTATAGTAACATCGGCAATTTGCCTGCCTACAACCGGGACACTGCTTTCAGCAAAGCCCGGCTAAAAATAAGACATTTTTTTTCATTTAAGACCCTGGATCTTACTATAAGATTTATTAAGTTGCTTTATTTAAACAGTATTAGGATGGCATAGTTTAATGTTTTACAGATGAAATTGTTTGGCAGACACCTGACTCACTTTGTACATCAGTTTAAGATAAAATGTACATGTATGAAATACATGTATGAAAAATTACGAAAAATATGATTTATTTGTACGAAAATAAAACTCTAAGAGATAGGAATTATTTGATAGATCAACAATTTTTGTACTGAATTGAAATATTTTCTTATATTAAAAAATGAACTTGTTTGATCTGCCATAATTGTTTGGTTCAGACCTTTACAAAACAATATTGAAATCAATTTAAAAAAAAAAAAAAACCTTAATTCTTAAAACGAGATATTTTTAAAAAAGAAATTATGCTTTAGAGTATTCAATTGACCAAAACAGTTATGGCAGACCAAACAAGTTCATTTTTTAATATAAGAAGATATTGCAATTCTGTAAAATAACAACAATAGTTAACCTACCAGAAGACAGATCGCCGCCAATCCCCTCAACATCTACAGCATCTGTTGTCGTTACGTCATGTCCGAACTTATTTCCGAACTCTAAAGCTGATATATTAACCTGTGAAAGTTTTTTTGGCTGTCAAATAATACTGTTTTGATTAAGAAGCAACAAAAAACTTATTGTTACCCACCTTCTCAAAATACCGGCACTGGGATTTTTCCTCGTGTGCTAAAAACCCTTCGACATCGAAAAGTCTACAAATTGTAGAATTCTCAACGTCACAGAGGTCATAGCCCATGCAGGAGTCTTGTTGTGTGCAAACTCGGGGGCATGTCACTAGCAGAGGTTCTCTACCCCCGGGGTACAGTGTCTCAGTAACATTGGCGTCACTGTCATTGTGGGAAAAACCTCTAAAGACAAACTGCGCTTCCTTCCTGACCGCATGACACACGAAACTGAAACACAATAACAGGAGCAAATGTTTCATCTCTGATACCTTAAATTTGTCTTAACAAGAGTCTAAATGTCTCTTTCTATGATAAGTAGTAAGTATTTATAATCTTTCTGAGGGAAACGGCGTATGTTATTGAACGTTTCATCAAATATTAGAATTCTTTTATTATATGAACAAATAACTACGTGCTGAAGATTGTTTAACGCAATTATCATTTCTTGAAAAAATATTGATAAAAGCCTTTAGTATATATAAAGTAAATAATAATTATTCTTTGGTTCAGTTCTTGCCATGAGCAATGAAAGCCTCATCATAAAATATACATCTAATCATCAATAATGAAAAGTTTTCTCAAACAAATGCCTACGTTAAATGTAAAAGAGTAGTTGTTATTAATTTTCCTCCAAGAGACCAAATGACGTCTCATTTTAAGACACAATATAGTTTTTGTAGATGAAAATAAACAGAGGATATTGTGAAATAGTATTAAGGTTCCCATAAAATGTAAAGGTTAACCAAAATTAATTGTGTTTTCAGCTTATCAAAACTATCGACGAATGTTCTCAAACAGAATTTGAAGTACATCTTTCTACGTATGCTAAGTGATTCTTCATTTGACGAGGAAAAATGACATTGGAAGAAGACGAAGTAATCTGTGTCGTATCTTTCTTATTTCTTGAAGTACGTGTTTGTAGAACATGCAATCGTTTACTGTTTTCGAAACTTTATATTTCCATTATTTCTGATGCTCTTACAGTGTTTTTACTTCTAAAAATTAATTGAAAATATATCACATCTCATGAGGCAAAGAAGCGGCATTCAAAAATAATCTAATGATGCACTGCTCCTATTCTATAGTATAATTGAACAATTAAACACATCAATGTTCCTTAAAAATAATTAGGTTTAATAATCACTAGAAGAAATCAACATCGAAAAAGGGGAAAAAAGCTAGCTACAACAACTGTACATATTTCAATTAAGTTAAATATCGACGAAAAGTTTTACAAATAATTCTAGAGGAGAATATTTTTGAACCCAGTATGGTATACCTAAGTATATCGACCATAACTGAGTAAGTGAGACTTAGAATCATTATAGTGAGTAGCCTTGCTTAAATCACCCGTAGCAGGAATTCTCTTCATCGTTAAAATGCAAGTACACAATATATATTTATATTGTGTACATAGAAAAAATATAAAACACTATATCATAAGGCTGATTTCTGAATTTCTTTTTTATTTTTAAATTTTTTCATGCTTACATCCAAGGATAAAGAAAAACAATGATTAAAGAATTCAGCCAAGAACTTTTTTAAAGCATATCAAATCATGACTTGCAATGCATATAAATTTTATACCTTTTTCATTGCAATGGCAAAATTTAAAAGACAGACTGATAGACTTACAACTCCTGGTATAATCACCGTTAGATAACCCGTTTGGATTGTAATTTTTAGTCAGTGTTCTAGTAGTACTATTAAGTATTTTTATTGTTGTAAGAGATATTGTAAGAGTTATTGTCATTACTGATGTAAATTACTAGAATTTTTATAAACAATTATGATTACAACGTTTGATTAAACATTGTGACGAAAGGGATTTTCTTACAAAACATGTAAAGCAGTTATCGCACTTGAAATACACAATTCACAAACTGTGTGTGATATTTATATATCGCAAAAATGATTGTAAATTTTGCTAAATTCAAGTACAAAAGAACTGTATTTTTAAAGTGGCTCGACGATTCAATCTAGTATATATAGTGAACAATGTATTGGTTTAATTTTCATAAATAATTCTTAAATAAAACAAATTTTAAAAAATTTACCTGGCCGTTTGACATATATGATTAGGTAATTATATTATGTATAAATTGAGACCAAGTTGAAGCTCTAAAAACAATTTTTCAAGATTTTTTGAAAAATACAATTAAAATTATATAAAGTAATTGAGTCTTTTATTTGTAAAATTATATTTCGAAATAGATACTTCAGAGATTCATCAAATAAATGGGTGTGTCGTGCCACCTTAAGATTTACTTCTATTTTTATGATATAAATTCATCAGATGGTAAATAGAATTCCATTCATAAGTTATATTTTTCTCAAGTAATATGTTTGCTTAACTATCTTCAGTTTTTGCATTGTTTTTATGAAAACAACATTCATCTTGGTTTTCGAACTTTTTATGAAAAATGTTTGATAGATTTTCACTTATTTGCTGAATAGATGTTTGCGGTATGTCTTCATCTGCAGCATTTGTTCATGCACTTTTTTTGAAACTATAAATTGTACGTTTGCGTAGTTAAACAATTATAGTTGAAAAGTGATCAGTCACAAAAAACCAAAAAAAACAACAACAACAAAAAATACCCCCAAAAACCGAAATAAAACCAAAAACAAAAAACAAAACAAAAAACCCCAACAAAAAAAACCCAACAAAAAACAACATACGATACTGGTTCAACGTATAAAATTGACTAGTGTTTGACCTAATTCAACTCATTGCAATAGCAAAGCAAATTTTGTGTCTTACATTTTTGCAATTAAAAATAATTTGTCCACTTTTCGTGGTGTTTCAGTTTATCAAGTAAACGCCAACGATAGAATAGCAGTTAATAAGCTTTGCTTCAGCTGACTATGAATGATAGAAATAACTGATGTCATGCTTGTACTCGGCGAAACTTGACAAAGTTTTGCTTTTCGTAACATAACCATCTGAAGCTTTTGATTTTGTGTCCCCTTTTTGTCTTACGAAATCTGAATTTGTTAAGCCTGGAAAATTCCAACTTTTGTGAAGGATTGGAATTGCTATAAACATTTTATTGCTTTTTCAGGAAATACAAACATATCGGCTACACGGGTTATATCGGCATGTTTTGTGAGAATGATAACAAATTTTTTCATAACATCAGCTTGACGAGTAGCGAAGTCAGCGCTTTACAGAAAAGATTTTGTCACACAATAGGTTTTAGTATCACGTTTTCATTCATATTGCTGACAAGATATGCAAGGTGTGATCTTTATAGATTTCTACACTTTTTATTCAAAACCTTTTACGCATTTCATATATTTAAATATATTCAGGTTTTAAAATGCATATTTTAATTAAATTCAAAGTTGTCAAATAATTAGTCCAAATTGCAATGATCTGAAATATGACATGAAATGTTCAAGCTGAATGATTTGATCTAGATTAAGGGTAATAAATTTGTTTATTGACCCAAAAAGTGATGTTAAGCACAACATTATCCTAAAACAAAATTTAAATTCTTGATAATCAGTTAAAAAAAAATCCATTATCAGATTTGTTTGTAAAGGACAGCAAAACAAGTTTTGCAGCAAAACAATTTTGCAGCAAAACAAGTTTGATATGTATTGTCGAAGCAGAAGAATATTATGACTAACACTAGATCATCTCTATCCATGCGTGAGTACGACTTCTTATTCTTTGTTATTTGTTATGCACCCTAAAAACAAATTATGTTTATAAGCGGATAATCTGGTTGTTATTTTGTATACTTTTTTTGTATTTTATTGTAGATTTTTTTCTATTAATATTTCGTCAATTTTCCTTTTTTAGAATCCCCGCATTGTCACCACTCTATCTAAAGCTTTTAATAGGTATATTTTTCCCGTAATAAATCTATATGCATTTTATTGGAAGCTTAATTAAATATAAAGATGATTTTTTTCTTCAAATATGAATACCCCCCCCCCCCCCCACCGGAAAAAAGTTTTTTTACGACGCACTAAATTTTAGTGAAAAAAATATTAAAAAGAAAATTATCAAAAGATTGAAATAATTTACAAGAAATGAACATTTACCGAACGACAACGTATTTAATCAACCTAACTTTAATCAACGTAAATTTTATCAAATAGACCTATCACGTTTTCTGGTATTCAGATAGTGCACAAAACTAAACTACTTTATCCGACTTTGAGCGCTAGTTATTGGTTATTTTAATGCTCCATGCTTGAAAAAATAGACCATGAAAAAAACTGAAAAATATGAATATTATTACTGAGAAAACACTCGATTTCATTAAACTGCACAATCAGTTTTTAGAAACATATTCTGCATTCTCCTGAATAAAGAATTTAGTCCGTGTAGGCGATCGATACAAATCCTCAAAGATCGTAAAGTCGTAGATTTAGATGTTGAGTTCCATTGGAAATGTTCATCCCATAAACTTGACGTATCGACAACATGTCAGCTAGGCAGCCCCCATTTTCCCACCACAGTGATGTTATTTCATTAATACAGAATATGTATGTATTAATTAACACGTTACCAACTACCTCTATGCTAATTCATCTTTTATGGTGAGGTAGTTGGCCTGGTTTTCTAAATAGATTAATTGAAAATGCTTGTAATATCAATGCTTAATAAATATACAGAAGTAAAAATAAACTATAATATATTATTAAGATAAAATGCAATAAAATATATTAATGCGGCAGCGGTCGTGGCCCTTATTGATTTTTCGACCCCTATATACCAACACTTACTCTACCCTCAAATAGGTTAAGTTTTACTAGATTTGTAAATCATTTCAAGTAACATGACAAAATGTATGCATGAGTATGTGTGATCAGTAAATTTCAAGTACATGTACAATGTACATAAAATATGATTTATAAAAAATATGTGTAAGTGAAATAAGTTTAATTTTTCTAAAATAATGTTTCTTACGATGTTCAATACAGATGATATGTGTATTGGATAATTTTTTTTACTTTAAGTTATGGCACTTTTAAATAATAGTTGTAGAAACTTTAGAAATTGTACATTGGTTATGAGAACAAAGAAAGACATATAAATATATCTTTAACTCTCTATAAACCTAGTATATTTGGTTAAAGGTAGAAATGAACAGGGATATCAGTTTGACATAGAGTGGATATTAAAGGAAGAAACCGCTTGATTGCCAAGTTCCGAAAATGTTGTCTGGTTTTATTCTGCAGACAACTGGAATACCTGGAATACACGATCTATAAGATTACTGCATTAGTATTTTAGCATACAATAATGCCTTTTTTATTATCTCAATTTTGAATGCTATACATGTACAGAGAAGTAAGGAGTTTTAATGATATTCCATGACGTACGTTTTTTTTTCGTTATTCATGCCCTGAAATATAATGTCCATTACAATAAAAACTATCACAATGAGATTATTATTAAAAAGAAGAGAAACAATATATACATAACTTTGGTTTCAACGATTTGTTGCAAATAATTTTCTCGAGTATATGAAGGTTGTTAAACTCCAAAGGTTTAATATTAATAATTTAAAATTCTTATTGCTTTATAAATATTTGGCACGTGGGTTTATCATTCAGATGTCACGTGAATAGAAACATTAAAATATACACGCTGTTCACTTTTACTTGAATTGGTACAGGTAGGAACACGAGACAAAATGAAAAGCATCAATGGTTTATGAAATGGTAGTCTTTGAAAGAAATTGATTTAATATCTGTTTTCATTTGATTTTTGTAGAAAGAAGGAAAAAAAAGATCGATTTTTGTTATAAATAAATGTATCTCCGGTAACAGAACCGTATATAATGGTTCAAGCCAAATATCAGTCCATCTTATCGCACGACACTAGAAATGAAGAAAATTTTATTGTTACCTATTTATGAACGTTATTATACAGGCCCCCATAAAAATAATGATTTTCTTCTAAAATTACAAATTCCAACGAATAACGCCAGCCAAATTTTCAAATTCCAAAATAATCAGTAGACATTTTTGAAAATACTTTCATGCTCCTTGATGATCGTAACTGTCTATCTTCTATTAGATTTTTTTGCCTATAACAACGTCTTAAAATATTTTCAATTGAATTTTCATAGACAGTTTTGAGGCATTGATTCATAAAGTTTCATGAATATTAACACATTGATATCAAAAATAAAAGAAATCTTGCATGGGTGTTGTTTAAGTTGTATTGTTTGTAAATAAATGCAGGATTGTTATACATGTATATACTTTAAGAATTTAGACACAATTAGTATACATGTGTACGTTTAGACAGATTCTTTGGTATTCTCCTCATAATCACCAAACCCCATTTCATACCCCCCCCCTCAAAAAAAAAAAAATTGACCCTACATAAACAGTTATCAGAATGGGGAGACTCTCTATGACCAAATGTATAAACAATCACATTCTTCTGTGACAATACTGTTGAACTCAATGAGGCTGAAATACATGTACCTGTAGTATTTATTGTAAGCTCATGAAAACAAATTACAGGATGAAACCCTACAAGAGTAGGATCAGAGGTAGGATAAGGTTTCTTTAGGATTGGCGATTTTACTGAGGCCATCGTTTTCTGTAATCTGGATTTTTCTGGATTTTTTGGAGGAGATT
The DNA here is from genome assembly GCA_016163765.1 of Magallana hongkongensis. NCBI lineage: Eukaryota > Metazoa > Mollusca > Bivalvia > Ostreida > Ostreidae > Magallana > Magallana hongkongensis. The sequence goes on along the minus strand of WFKH01011801.1, from coordinate 54,524,142 downwards.
ATTAGCTCTGTTAATGTATATGTGTATTTGAGAATAAGGAATTTCAAAAGAAAAATAAGATTAGGTAGTAACCATGGAAAGGAGTTGGTTTTTATGGTCTGTACTGGAAACACAAAATCTATAATTCTAGGACAAATGGGTAGCAAAAATGATTCCTAGATCCAGTATGTATGGAGAATGCAAAGTAGTTGAAAACATAAAAATGATCGATTTTTGTAATTTGAATGAATTCGAAACCGCATTTTAAACTATATAAAACGCATTGTCCTCCTTATAAGGTAATTTTTCCTGTGACATTCATATCTTTAATGAATTGAGCATCACCAAGAAACTGGTAAGTTTTTATTTACTAAACAATTCAATTTTTTTTATCACATTCCAATATCGACAACCTTTAGTTGTAAATACATACACCATGATTTCTCTAGCTGCTTTCCGGAGATTCTTTAGGTGCATAAGGGTAATTTGTCATTCGTAGATTTGAAATATAATGGGCTTTACTAACAAACACTTTCATGAATGACAATTGACAAATTATACAACCGTGTAATTTCATTACCTGCCTCAACTTATTGGTATAAAACATCCATAAGGATGATCAAAAGGAAAAAGGAGCGATAGAGTTAAAATAGAAAGACCGAATAGTAATGTAACGCTCGAATATGAATAGGGGTCATAGGTCAAGGATGTATGTCGTCACTGATGAAGGATCTTAAAAATAATCATTATGCCATGCTATTACACTGGAGTGAGTTTATTCAGAACAATTATCAATCCATCAAAATATGAAAAGAATGCAATATTACTTGAAAAATTCTCAATATTTTATTGAAAAGTCTTTGGGAAATCGGAAAGCTGTGAAGACTGTTAAGTCTTGTTATTGGGGATGCCTATTAAAGAAAACAAATAAAAATCAAACGATCTTTGTCTTGTAAATTTTGATCTGTTCGTAAATTTAGGATTTTTGTCAGACTTTGGAATACTTGGTGTTTGTTTTGATAGGCTTACTCAGTTGATGTCGCTATCGATTTAATTTCTTCACTTCTTTTTTGTGACGTATAAGGTGCCAAAGTTTTCAAAGAAATTAACGCGAAGGTGTGTTTCAGTATCTCTATATATAGCAAGAGACTACCAAGGGAATCTCACTAAATATTTCCATATTCAGGTAAGAGTGTATTGTAAAGCATGAATTTTACGATTTATTGCAAGTAAGAAATATTTGCCGTTGTAATGTGAGTTTTTCTTTATCATTTTGAAATCGATGAAAAAGCATTATGATTGCATTATCTTTTTCACCCATTAATTTTGACTAATGTTCATGTATTGTGTTTCTTATAAGTAAATGTACTTATGTGATATACCGGTATCTTTTTTTAATGGTGATACTTTATTTTTCAAAAATATAAATACATGTGTAACATGCTAAATATATCAAATAAATAGAATGATAGAATGAAATTTAAAAAAACAACACTTATGAAAGTTGTTTTTTTAGAACTACTAATTTAATAAAATAAATATTTGCAGCTAATATATGATATATGATTAAACAAAAGATGATGAAAGGATTATTAGATCTACTATGTATTGCTAGTTAAACGATTCTCAAAGCTAGATGGTCGATTTAAATTTTGATGATGGTGATAATAATAATAATGATGAATTTTGGAAATAATTTTTCTACATAAGTGGACATTTTTTTAAAATTCTGAATCTAATACTTTCCCCCCGTAATAAGCTATTTTATTGCATTGTTATATCAATAACCAAACAGATCGGAACAGATCAGATCAATACCATTGCATTAAATTTTAATTTTTAATGTTTTTGAAACTAAATAAGTTTTTAAAAAAGGTAGTATTCCCGTTAATAATAAACTACATTGTATTGATATTCAAAAATATATATACAGAATAAACTATATGATATAAAAAAGATATATTTCATCATATAATACATTATATGTGACCAGATTATGTTAAAAATGATACATAATATTAACCATAGTGTTTTTACCTATACTTATTGTTTTGGAAAAAACTGTCTTTAATTTGGACTATATACGAGAACTTCTTTGTAAACTAATAAACGAATAGTTTTGTAAGAAAAAGGTATAATTGCTATAAAAAAAAGTCCAGGAATTTTTTCATTAAAAACTTTAGAACATGCACACAAATGATAGATAGTTTGTTTCTATTAAACGTTTTTATATAAAGGTACACACACTTCAATCAAACTACGTTTACAATATGATCAGTCAAACTTTGAGAAAAAATGAAATTAGGTTAAAATATTTCAAAGGAAAAATCTATTCGATTTAAAGAATTATTGGCAAGTCAGCATTTGACGAATTATAGTAATGAGTGTATGTTTTCTACAAATCGATTGTAGACCCAATTAAGAAATATTTGCACATAATGATCTTCTAGAGCAAGAAGAGTCGTTCTCGTAAGCTATTGATGACGCCGTCTCATCGTCTTATATACACTTTAAATCTTTGCTAAGGTATCATATATCCCCGAGTGACAAATTCACGTAATGCAATAATTCTTACTGCTCAATCATTTTTTGGAAAAATATTTCTTGAAAATTATTGGTATAGTTGTTTTACTTAATTATAGGAGAACAATATAAGGATAAATGCAAAAACACCCTGTACTTATTATTTGCAACAAATTGACGAATATTATAAAGAATCCTAACATTTTGTGCCGTTCTTTTTTTTGTTTTTTGAAATGCAAATTGTAATATAAAACATACATTTTTACTATAATATCTTTACTATTCTGTTACTATTAACTATTGTTTTGTACTTGTCATCTTGAAGGACTAACTGACGCACCATACCACAAGATAATGTCACTGGGAAGAACCAATGTCGCCATTCTGTTAGTTGTCTTAATGAGTGCAATCCAATCGTCCTACCAACAGTATCCCTTAATGAGTACACTCGTCAGAAGGTCAGTTTTTTTTCTATACCGAGTACATACTTTAGAAGGTGAGATAATTATATCCCGTTACTGAGTACATTATTCAGTAAGTAAGCTTATTTCTATTCCCTACTGTGTACAATCGTCAATCGTCTGGAGGTGAGCACATTTCTATCCCTTACTAAGTATTTTTTAAGGATGTATATTTCTTTCCCCTATTGAGTTTATTCATTAGGAGGTGAGCTTATTTCTATTCCTTACTGTGTACAATCGTCAGATTGTGAACTAATTTCTATCCCTTAATGAGTCCCTCCTCTGTAGGTGTGCTTATTTCTATTCTTTACTGAGCACATTCTTCAGAAGGTGAGCTTATTTCTATTTTCTACTGAGCACATTCTTCAGAAGGTGAGCTTATTTCTATCCCTTACTGAGTCTATTTTTTAGGAGTTGAGCTGATTTCTATTTTTTACTGGGCACATTCTTCAGGAGTTGAGCTTTTTTCTATCCCTTACTAAGTACACTCGTCTGGAGGTGAGCTTATTTTTATTCCCTACTGTGAACAATTGTCAGATTGTGAAATAATTTCTATCCTTTACTGAGTACATTCGTCTCCAGGTGAGCTTATTCCTATTCTTTACTGAGCACATTCATCAGGAGGTGAGTTTATTTTTATTCCATACTGAGTACACTATTAAGATTGTAAAATCATTTCTTTTCCATTTACTGAACACATTCATTAAGAGGTGAACCTTTTGCTTTCCTGTATTTGGTACACTCGTAGACAATAAGCTCATCTTTAGCCATTCTAGAGTCCTTAATAGAAATTACATCACATACGACAAATTATACAATACAAACGGACACCTACTCTAAAATGGTCAAACATGGCCAGTGACCCTCGTAAGATGAGGATTGATTTTGATTACGAAGCATTTGAATCTTATCTTGGCAATTACAAATAATCATCCCGTGTTGTGTAGAATATAGGCTATGATTGATTCACGAGTTTCCATCAACCTTTGCACGACACAGCGGTGATAACTAGCAATTCAATACTGCCTAACATTACAACACTGCATTGATTCCTATCAAAATGTCAGAAGTTTGCTGTAAATAAGTAATTTTAAACATGTTTAGTCCCAAGGGAGTAATGAAATACATGTAGTATGTCAAGAACTTTTCCTTAATGAGGAATATTTTCTCTCTCGCATAAAACTTTGACATGATATAAAAATTTTAAAGTCGGTTTTCACATTTAATACCCTTACAGCGACATATATTTTATTTGGAGAACCAGCCAAACTATTATATTGATCATTCAGTAAAGGTTTCCAGATTTGGGTATGTGGCGTTTTACCAGTTAAAATACAGTCAACACGATCCTATTGAAATCCTGAATCACTTGCTTTTACCGTATTAGTTAAAAAACGTTAAAAACTACTATATTATGTCTAATATTAAAATCAACAATATTTGTTGAGACCATTGTTAAAGTTGAAGCGAAGGATCATCAAATTACAAATATTTCAAGATAAAACAGTATATGCCATTCTGCGTGTATGCGTGTTTGTTTCATCACTAGTTTATTTAAATCATTAAGTTTATCTGGATGGTGTGTTCGAATAGTGTATACAAGTATTACATTTTTGTAGAAATGTCCCACCAGGAGCTACAATTCACCTGTTTATGGAGACTTGTGAGGCGTGTGGAGAGATGTTTGGCTCCAGTGTAACCTATAAATGCCTTACCGATAGGAAATCCTTCTTCACCTATTTCAACTGCCAGAAAGCTATATCATAGATCAACAAATTAAGCTAGCTCATTTGATATATTTAACATTCACTGTACTAAACACGAGGATGTGAAAAAAACATGCGCACGTGTTTTATCTGTTTTTGGAATTTTAAAATAAAACCAGCAAACGATATGTATACTTTGTTGTTCTGATCTCAGTCATAAAAGAGTTGTTGAAATGTTGTTGCATGCACTTATTATCATCAACAAAATAAAATGAATCATAACGGGAGTTTTAGAATCATACTTTACCTAGTATCATACTTTATCATGTTCTCCTACTCATTGGTATGTTTTATGGTTTTATGTAAATTTTTAAGAGCTTTTTTCATAGAAGAGCATTGATATGTTGAACGGAATTCAAAAGAATACGTTTACAAACAAAACCAAACATTTTTTTTTATTTTATAAATAATGGATGCTTACAGTTGGAACACGTTTCTTACACCGCATTTAACAAAAATAAGATATAAGCAATTTACTACATAATATTGCACCTTTCGGATAAATTTTTAGAACATTGTGGTTTCGCACACTTTAGAAGGAAAAAAATATATAGTGATTCGCTCGTTAGCAAGAAAAAGAAAGTGCAATAGTTTCCTGTTTCATATATGCCGGCAGTATGAGAGCATAAAGTTTGTTGTCACATATATGATCGCAGTTTCTAAAATGATATTGGTTTAGAGTAATAAATAGTTCCATGATTGATGCTGATTTTTAATTTGATGTGCAGACACCAAGACTTTAACGAAAAGATTAATCGGATAAAAAGTACGAGATTGGTTGTTTTTGTTCTGCGTCTTGCAGTTGAAGAATATAGTGTAGCAACAGAGCAATAGGTTAGAAGGTTAGAATGGCAGATCAGAAAAATGATAATATTGCTAAAATGTAAGGTGTTTGGATTTAAAAATAGCATTTGTGTCACTATATGTAAAAATTAAAAAAAGATAAACTTAATTCCACCATCAGCAGTTGTTTCATATAATTTTCTTAATATAAACCTATATTCTATCGCCCCGTATATAGTCAATATTTTTACCAAAAATTGGTTATGTATATTTATTCCAGATGATAAAAGTATAATATGTACTTTAAGGTAGTCCATGTATAACTGAGGTGACTTACACAATTTTGATTCATATCAACTACATTAGATTTGTCATTTAAAATTATGATGAGGCTGACATAAACTAAATTCAGGAGACTGTATCTAGTCAAAAAATGAACTTTTTGCACTTGAACTTTCATAAAAGAGTTGACTGCCTTTCATGATAATCAAAACAAAAATAATTTATCAAAATTTGTATAGTTATTTATGATTCTTCTGAATATTTTTCAAAAAGGGAAAGCTTATGCAACTTTTTACCGAGAGATTTGTAAAAAAAAAGAAAGAAAGATCCTGTAATAAAAAGATAAAGTATTATACAAATATTTATAATTAAATCAATGTACTTTTTTCAAAGAAATGTATGTGAACTCCAAAACACTAAAAATTTGATACTATTTGATTTTTTAAAATTCCAAATGGGAATCATATCTATTTAACCTTTTAAATCATTAAGTGATTAAACTTACAATTTATTAGATATGAAATATGATAGTTATCGATAGACTACCTTAAGTGAAGTGACAAAAAAGCATTGATATTTTTATGCTGTTATTTAATTAAGCATGTTAAGTAAAAAATCGCAAAATTTAAGTTTATACATGTATTTGAAAATGAATTGTTTAATTGTTAGCCATGTTAAACATTGTTTCAACAATATATTTCAAAGTATGATACATGTCGCAGGGTAATTATAACGTTATATCATTCTGTTATGTTTATACTTCGATTGGTATACATGTACTAATAATATGTTAAAGGAAGGTGTCTTAAAATTACTTTTCAAATAATGAGTGGCGCAATCTTTAAAAACATATCATTTAAAAACGTTGTCATAATATTTTTGATATTCAATTAAAGTGGTAAAATCGATTTCACTGTTGCTTTATATGTTGAAAAAAATCAAATAAAAAAGACATACTTTGATCCAAGCTTGACTAGCCAATAAATTTCAAGGATAATTCAATTCTCGAAATAAAATAAATTGTTCTCAAGGGGTATGCCAGCAACAGAGTAAAGATAAAGCGCCTGCTTTGTTATAGATTGCCTTGTCGTAATACTTCTTGATAACTTCTATGACATCAATACAGTGTGTTGGGTTGATGAAACACATCAGTACTTCTTTCTGTAAGTCACCAAGACATGTGGGTTTGACTACAGCCAGCACACGTATTATCTACTAGGGAACGTATGCCACTCTTGAGGTAGGAAGACGACAAATCTATTTCATTTAAAATGTTTACTGGAAACCAAAGAATTTTTCAGTGATTTCTTTTCTTCTCTCTAACTGTTTTTCTTCTCTCTTACTTTTCCCCTTATGTTTGGTCCTAAATTGAGAAAATATTTCACCGAAGTACATGACACATTGCCGGATAGGGTTGCCTTTGAATAATTTGGATATTGTTCTTTGATCCTAAGTTGCAGATTCATAAAAATCCATAAACTATAAAGTTATTGATCAAAAGAGATCATTTGTATAAATCACTTATCGTAGGAGATAATCCCCT
>WFKH01011801.1:54499563-54510048 GCA_016163765.1 Magallana hongkongensis | reverse complement strand
CAGAAAGAGGCTGTTCTATTATCAGTGACCATGGCATCCTCTAAACTGATTGAGGCAATGAAAGATCCACAGTAAGTGATGCTGATCCTCAGCAGGAATAGATTGTACATAATAGAATGTACACTGTACACTGTATGTCAGTCATGTTCTGTTATTATTACTGGACGGTTTATGATACATGCACATATAATGGCTTTCTAAAGCACTATGTTTAAAAAGGTATTTAGTGACTTATTGTACTATCATAATTGCTCTTAATTACATGTATGTATACTATACAGACTGTGATGCTAAGATACCTAAGACATCCAGCATACAAGTTCATGTGTACATACTTATGTGACTGACCCCTTGTCGTGTGTCTGTCAAGTGTACTAGTATATACCTATGTGACAAACCCCCGGTCCTGTGTATATACTAGGGATGTCAATTTTACTCGGTCTGCTTAGTCGATTAATCGGAGGCTTTAGTCGAGCGATAGTCGAGTACTCGATGATTTAAGCATATTTGAAACTGTGAGACTTTTTTGAATCAAATAATGTTACTGCCACATTCATCTTATCTTAAATTAAAGAACATTAAAAACTTATGATTACCTATACTAAATGTATTTGATTTAAAATAAATTGAAAAGTATTTTATCTAAATATCCATTGGATAATGTCCTGGCTTTTCCCTTTTTCTCCTGACTCTTACATATAATTGAGCTATCATCTTAGGCAAATCAAATGTGACCTGTTCCACGGTACTAAGTCATTGTTTGTGCCTAATCAACAATCAAAGATTAATGATTATAAAAACAAACGCCTTTAGATAATTATTGATATGATTAAAGTTTTGATTATACAAACATCTAATCCAATAAATAACTGATTAGAAGAAACACAAATTGTTCTCGAGTACATGTCTGCCTAAGTAAATCAAAAGAGATCAATTATTAGCTGCTTCAAAAATACACCAGGGACATCGATGGAAAAGAGTGTAACTTACGGATCAAACATGTCGAGAAAAGAAAACTGTTATCTACATTCGTAGAACAAAAACTGCTGCATTAAGAAAAAATAAAAAATATTTTTAAATTCTATTCACTTTAGTACGAGTAATCGACTAAGAAAATTTTAGTCGATGATCGGTGTGACCGAGCGATAGTCGAGTACTCGAGTACTCGTTGACATCCCTACTTATAAGATTAAACATCTAAATAGTACTGTCAGGAACCGTTTTCTGCTAGAATCACTTAATGTATACCTTGTATAGCTTTATCCTATATGATATTCTTCAAATACGTACACGTTTGAACACTTCCATTGTCAACAAATGCAGATTTTAAAGCAATTTAATAGTATTTGCTTTCTAAAATGATAATTGATAAAGAAGTAATTAATTAATTTTGATGAACATTACATCACTTGATCCTCGACAAAGGCGCCGTCAAATATCAAAACAATAAAATGACCCGACTTTCTGGGGATGTAATACTAATTTTGTCAATATATTTTATAAAAAACCATGACAATATTATAAGAATAACTAGTATGTTAGGTAAGTGAATATCAGGGAGTAGTTTATTCATTGAAAACTGTATTTTTTGCTATATTTGGTCCCCCCAGTTTTTCTCCTCTTTATGATAACCATCTATAATGTTTTTAGTCTTACTAAATTCCTTATCCAAATAGAAAGCAATGATTAAAACTTTAAAAGAAAAAAAATGAGTAAAAAGCTAGGCGGAAAATGAGACGATTATATACATGCATATGTTCATCTTAACATAAGTGAACTTGGTTCAATTTATATTTTCTTACATTTCAACGAGTTAAATGCGGACAAAAGAAGTAACTCAATATACACTGGTTCAGTTTAAGAACCCTTTAAACTTTGATAATTTATTTATTTTTTTGAATTTGTGACACTGATATCAAATAGTATTTTTGATCAGTCATGTCTTCACCTTTTTAGGGAAAAAATGCTTATCTATCTATCTATCTATCTATCTATCTATCTATCTATCTATCTATCTATCTATCTATCAATCAATCTATCAATCTATCAATCTATCAATCTATCTATCTATCTATCTATCTATCTATCTATCTATCTATCATCTATCTATCTATCTATACCATCCAACTATCCATCCATCCTAAAACGTGATGTAGTTGATAGATTAATACTTCTCACACATTTTGAATCCTCTTTATGAATGACATGACAAATTTATAAGTTGGTCACATATCTTGTTTCGTGTTGTTTATCTTTTTTTATTGTATAAATGTAACACTAGTATAGGTAATTCTATAAAATCTTAACGTACACGTACAGAATTACATTCATTTTCTTTTAAGTCCAAATTCAATCTTATACCATCAATTAGCAATATCCCTTGCATATTGGTCAAACAATAATTTATTAACAATACCCCTTGCAGATTTATCAACAATTAGCAATATCCCTGACAGATTGGTCAAACTTCAATGACTGAATATGAAGAAACTGACACAAGACATTTATGTACTTTATGGTATTGTCTGATGAATATTCAAACATATTTCAATATTTAGTGAAGTTACACATAACAGCTTTGTGCATCGGGCAAATTATATAAACATTTACTAAGACATATTTGGATGCATATAAAAAAATATATCTTCCATTCGTTTACATGTAAGTAAAACTGCGTATGATATACAAAATGTATGTACAAACCATACTGCAGGTATATACTGAAGTAATAGTTATATGATGTATTAATCAATGCAATTTTATTTGACAGCAATCTCCCTGATGGCCAGTCCTTCAAGTTTTTTCTTGAAATCTGTGAAGCGTGTGGGGAGATGTATGGATCCGCCACGGCACATTTCTGTCTAATCGAACGCTCCCTGTTCACATACTACAAATGCCTTACGGCCGTAGGATTTAATCGATAATAGGATTATAGGATTATTAAAACTAAACCGCCAGACTTATTTCAGCTCCAAAATATTATAAGAAAGGAAATTTTAAAAAATCCTTGTATAAACTGAACTTGGATATATTCTCGACAAATAACTATTCTTGACTAAGTAAGGTAATCATCGCAACAAAATTACTTCTTCTTTTTACAATGAAAAAGGTGCAATAAAACTAATGAAAAAGGGTAAACATGATTTATGCTTGTTTTTTTTTTTTTTGTTATATTCTTGATGTATATCATTACATAAAAACATACATAACATTCAATAAAAACATTAAAAAGACAATAAGTAGATCAGATTTAAGGATGGAAACACCAGCGAACACAATGCCAGCGGTAGAAGCGTGGTCACAGCTGCAGTGGCTGAAAATCTTGAACTCCGGAATTTTTGCACAGGTTTCGTTCCGCAAATTAGACATCATGCATTCATCCTCAGCGCCAACGATTCCCAAATCGACAGAGCATATCGGGCACTCAACGTCGTTACTTCCCCTTGGTACAGTCCAGTTTTGCAGACCACACGTCTGCGAGAGCTCATACACAAAGTCATACGAAGCATTAATTGACATTGATTCCAATGGATTCTTTTCATGCCACTCAAAGTTTCCATTTTCGAGTCTACGCAGTCCCACCACCGACCTTTCGTCTTTTAGAATATCCTCCTTGGTGCCCGAGCATCCGGTTCTGGGGTAGATGTCTTCGATGACAATTTCTGACTTCACTTCGATATCGTCGCTCTTGAGAACACATTTGACGTTGAATAAAGCGTGAAAAGATTCCACAGAGCTGTCATTGTGCGCTATGTAACCAAAGATTGTACCAATTACCACAATCGGTGAAATACTCAACCTCTGCACCGCAAGAGTGGGTTGCCACATCGTTACCTTACATGCTTTTTCCTTTTTCCCCGTGGCAGTTACTCCAACCAGCAAAAGAGACAAGGCGATAGCGATGCATGTACGTCTCATCTTTTCGATGTTCACTCTTTCATATTTTATGACACCGAACAATTGGCAGCTTTCATAAACTAGAAAAATCAGGCTTTGGTAATCGCGTAAAATTCAGGTTGTATTAAGGTCAGGCTTTAAGATTAAAGGTGTTACAAAGATTAACATAAAACATTAAACTAGTAATCTGGTTTTCTCTCTGATTCACTGCGGCCTTTAACCATACTCGTGTATTTAAAATACTTGTAAATATATGTACAACGTCATGTTGAGAAAAGTAGTTAAGTAAATTACTAACTACAATATTATTGTTGCTCTCCGACAAGTCAGTATTCGCTTTTGGTTTAAACTTTTTAAATGACCGTTATTAACTTTCTCCATTGGTTTTTCCTGTGTTATCATGTGTACACAAATTAATAACATATTATAACTATCTAAAACTGTCTTACATATCAAACCTCTAATCTTTTAGTATTTGATTTAATATTAAGTAAATTCAAATCCTGAGAAAATTCTGATATTTTGAAATCACATTTTTGAAATGTATACAGTGAAATCGCAAATTCCGGGTAACGTCAGACTACTGTATTAAGTGGATACTTTGCTAAGTCTTTTGGTTAATATTTACTGTAAAATATGTCATTTGTTTTTCAAAATGGATTAACGGGAGACATTTTACAGAAGATGTGATTTCCCCACTTTCAAATCCAGATTTTCTCAAAATCCAGATCTTACTTTGAGGTGTCCGAAATTTCATTGAATCGTTTCAGAACACTGTGTATATCAGTTTGTACCTTTGGAAAAATAATGGCGTACAGAAAAATGTAATATATGGTGGCATAATCTGCCATTTAATAATTGATTGTCATGCAATCTAATAATTTGTCAGATAGTTATATTGACTTGCCAGATTTTTATGTCGACTTGTCAGAAAATGATTATCAGGACTGGAAAATCAATATCATGTGAATAAAAAGTGTGTTTGCGACTTACTTACGGAAACGTATAACCGCCTCTTGATGTTGTGTTAAACCTTTAGATGGCAAATTAAGATTAGTGTCATCTTCCTATAAGATGTATATATTGTCAAAATTATGTCGACTTGTACAAAGAGATAAGGACAAGTCGACATATTGTGGATGATTTAACCGCTCATTTCCAGCTTTGTTAACTTATTTATTTTGACATGCAAGATAAATATGTTGACATGCAACTTATTTATGTTGACATACAACTTATTTATGTCAACAAGCAAATTAGTTATGTTGACATGAGAGATAAATATGTTGACATGCAATCGTTTAAATACAACTTTGTTATATTCACATGAGAGATCAGAATGTCCACGTGCACCTTGTTATAAGTAGATTGTATATTAACATATTTAACTAGCATGTGAACATAACTTAGTTACATGTAATAACATAACTAAGTTACGTGTAATTACATAATAAGTTACATGTTGACATAAATAAGGTACATGTTGACATAAATAAGTTGCATGTTGACATATTTTTATAGCATGTCAGCATAAAAAAGTTGCATGTCAACATGAATAAGTTGAATGTTAACATATTTATCTCGCATGTTAACATAAATTAGTTGCATATCAACAGAAATAAGTAGCATTTAGCATGCTAGAAGTCACATGTGGGCGATTGATGAGATTTTTTTGAGATTTTTTTTTATAATTCTTATCTGATTGCAATTTCCTTGCATGTCAACATAGTTGTGTTGCATGTTGACATACTTATCGTGCAAGTCTACATATTTATCTTTGAAAAAAATAACTTGCACATAAGAGGCAGATGTATGCCCCATAGATTGGTATATGCTGTCTTCTTCCAAATTAATGAAATCAATATTTGACGACACAATTTGCAAATATGTCACGTAGACAGCAATGGATTTTTCTTATGGTTTCTAATAAGTTGAAAAATGTAATTCCTACAAGTCGACAACTATCGCTTTCTAGCTCGAGATTTTTCCCTTTCAGAGTTACTGCTCTTTTAAACACTTCTTTTGGTCGTGACTCTCAATCATTTTTTTCGGATCTAACCGCTCGTCGGAAAGACCCGTTATTGAACGGCTTGGTCGTAATAATATAAGGACGATTATCATAACTTATAAGTTTATTTTTAATTTGAGACGAACACGTAAATCTTAATGCAGTAAATAGTTGGTTACTATTGTACCAACAGAAAGTTGTGATAAATACATTGGGTATGGCTCTGGATATTTTTCATTGACATTAAATGTTTTCAAAGGTATTTCACAAAATGTTAAAGGATTTACACAAAGCTCATTGGCTAGGCAATATGATATTTTCCAGTAAAAGATATTACTATAGTCCCACTAAAAAAGCTTAAGGAGGTTGGCACCTGAAATAATAGTAATGTCAATCATCCGAAAACCTCTTGAATATCAAGATGGGGACCTAAAATGTTCATTTATTTTATTTGTGACCCATGTCACATGCCATTTTTTGGAAATATAGGATCCCAAACAGAAAAGATAATTTTCCTAAAATTTTTGCTAAAACTTAATAATAATTTGAAGAAATCAAACAAATATTTATAGTTTGAACTATTATTTAGTTATGATTTTCAATAGAGTAAGAAGTTGAACACATGTAGTGACTATAAAAGTAAAATCTAAGTCAAAGTTTAAAAATTCTTGCTTTACCGGTGGCCTCAAAGGCCAGTACATGATGAACACAACAACAGATGTTACAAAATATTTGAGTAATCAAATTATAACGCAAATAAAAAAATTATAGTTATGTCATCTTTCCAAAACTTTGCATACAAATAGACATACATTTAATGTCTCATTTAAAAGAAAAACAAGTAGGGGTCACATCTCAAAAATTTGAGATATAGCATGAAATAAACTAATTTTAGGCCAAAATTGGAGTTAATATTTTGTTAACTTCTATAAAATATAAGCCTAATATGCCAAAATATATCGATAGAAATATCAAAATATTGTTTTAAATATGTTTTTTAGAACGTCATGAATATATCGTAATACACAAACTATCTAGAAGTTTGATCTGTGCTGAAATTAGGAAGCTAAAGTAACAGTACTCTAAAACTATTGAGTTATGAAAATTGTTCATTTCCTTCTTGAAAACCTTCCGCCACAAAATATAGTCCCTTTCTAAACTCTGTAAAATGTAATTTTTTAAAAACAATTTTCTTCAATATAGTTTATTTGGCATTGTAAAATATAAATATACTACTAGAATTAATATGTGATGCAGAATTTTCAGACTAGAGGTGACCCAAACTTGCTACCCAAAACCTCAGGAGCAAACCTCTTTAAATACTAGTACTTCAGCATGTGCTAAGAACTGATTCGAAGAAAAAAATGTCTACACATCCTTATATATAAATTTATTAACTTCCACTTTTTACCTTAGAATATTTTCTAATTCATCATTTCTTCCTCGTACCCAAATAATTTGAAAAAAATATATTACCTTAAGATTTTTAAAATAAATTAAAGAAGTTGTATTTAAGCATTCTATAATATACATGTACAACTTAATAGTAATAAGTAAAATTTATTTATCAACTTATCTTGAAATTGTAATATATATGATTAAACATCCGCCTAAACGTCTTGATTTTGAATTTTGAACTTTATTCAAACCCTTTTAATTCATACATACATGCATTGATACATACTTATTTATACAGCTGATAAAATCATCATTTGTATTGGTAATAAGGAACTTGTAAGCTTGTCCTTTTTTGAATCTTGTGGTTAGGTCTTATTGATTTCAACAGTTTTAAAATTAACATAGTCTTTACTTTGTTCTTTTGACCTCGAAGAAAGTTTTTCTAAAGTTTGTTTTATAATTAAACAATTTGATTTGGGTTTTTTAACTGCCATCCCCGAGTATATGTTATTTAACAGATTATTTTTATAGTTCAGCACGGCTGGTGGTCAAACTCTGGTCAATATTGTGAATTTTCAAATGATTGAAAAAACTTTTGAAAAATGGGCAATTGAAGTTTGAATAGTTTGAAAATAGTTTGAAAATGAAGAATGATTAGTTTTAAAGTGTTACCATGGCAACTAAAGAGCACTTAAAAAACATTTTTTCAATCTATTTTAACAGAAATAGTTTTTAATAAAAAAAAAAATTTAATCTGTTTTTGTGGCTTGCCAAAAAATAATAGTTATATTAAAATTAAAATCTTTGCTATGGTAACAAAACTAAAATCACAAAAATTGATATTTTGAGGTACTTTTGAAGAACTTTTATTTGTGAAAAGATACGTTAAAAATATCAATTGGAATGACCAGGCATGTCCTCAACATTCATGTAATATCATTTGAAGCAACATTTTTGAATATGAAATGGTCGTTGCTATGAAGTTATTTTATGTTTCTAAAAAATGCTTAACTGCATTTGATAAAATGAACCTGTTTTCAACAAATAGCAACAAAGAATGGTTCTACTTTGTGTTTACATGTAAAAATAGTATTTTTGGTTTTCAGAATCACTTTTTTCATATTTTCTTATGCTTAGACTTGCCATTTTTCTATCTTTAGTCTCCGTTACCATGGCAACGGTTGCCCTTGGCAACAAATTTATGCCATCTTGCTACTTTTTACATCAATGTATATCAATGTGCTTATGCAGTATGAAGAAAATGTTATGACTATGTTATGCAATTTTGATTTTTACATATAATTGATCTCAAGAATTATTAGTTAAATAACAAAAAAACATGAAAGAAGTTATGGATAATGCATTTTATTGACGATTGAGAATGTATTAAACATAATAGCATGTTATAGAGAAAGTAATAAGGGAAAGCATCCAAACTGTGACCAAATTTTAGTCTAAATAATTTTTTTTGGAAATTCTAATGGTGAAATATTGACACTTGCTGTCTAGCTGTACATTTCGGGAAACTATTAACAGGTACAGTTTAGCTCTTAATTTCAGGAAACTATGCCTGGAAGAAGTTTACAGGTGCAGTTTAGCTGTAAATTTCTGGGTATTCCGCCTTGAAATTGCTGTCACGTGCAGGTGCTTTCTGGCAGAGGTCTATGCACGCCTTGCAGCAGTTTTGTCCGTCTTTCAGATCGGAGCCCGGTGCAGGGTTGATGCAGTACTTGTTGCAGTTGCCATTGACTTTGTTTTCACACCAAGAATCCAGATCGGATTTTCGAATGTTGAAATAGTTTCCCCAGGGACAAACTACGAAGAGAAGAACCAATTACTGAGTAGCTCAAAGACACTAAAGACAATTTTTAATATAAAAATTCTTTTAAATATAAAATTATAAGATAAAAGGTTATACCGTATTGCAATTGTTTTAGGGTACTAGTATACAATTTGGCGCTTTGCATGCTCAAAGGTCGAAAAGAAATGTTTGCGTCCAATTTAAGGCAAGTATCATATTCTGAAGTTTAACACTTTGTAAGCTTCCACAAAACCGCTAAGAAAAGTAAAATTTAGCGTTCCTTTAATGTTCTTTGAAAAACTTAGAGAGTCGTAAATATGTTTATCGATTAACATCACATGTAAACATGTCTTTTTAGAGTTAACGTTGGTAGGGGGACTGTCATTTAATAATTTTTTTAAAAATAAATACATTTAGTTTGCCACGCTTTCTAGGGTTTGAGACACTTTGTCATACTTAAAGCGGATTTGACCTAAACACCCCCTCTTCTGAAAATGTTATCCATAAAAGAACAGTGGTAATGCAATTAAGTCAAATGTCGAAATTTCCCCATTTTGTTAAACACCTTACATACTGTCATGTATCAAGAGTTTGTCATCAAATTTTTCATTGTTTGTCATTAAATTAAATGCTTACAACTTTTTTGAATTAAAATGTTCCTACTCCACCCCTTCACAAACAATGTAACCTCAATAAACTTAGATTTAAACTGAACTCTGTACTTTAAGCAAAAGTCAAAGGTCAAAATAGTGGCGGGAAGACGATTAAGACTTACTCATCAGGCAAGCCACGTCTGGCAAGCCAAAGAAATAAAGAAAAAATATTCCCTCGTCGTCATGCTATTTTGTAAAATTCGCCACAGGGAATGGTGGGTAATGAAGTAAACGGTACATTTTATAATCTAGTCTTTATATACATAGGGATTTACTTACGCAGGTCCTTGTACTTTTTATTTCCATTGTCAGCCAGAACTAGCTTTTTGCAGGTCTGTTTACATCTACTGTTGACTGAGTTTTGGTAACACACATATCGCAATGATTCACCCAATTTAATGCAAACTGCATCGTCTGTGAATAAATCAAAAACATATTTTATTTTTTGTTTCAAAAGTCTGATGCAGAAAAAACACAATAAGCCCATTTATTTAACAGTTAATCAACCAAACAATTATTTTTATTGATTAAGCCCTCTTCAGTAAGTCAAAAAATGACTTGCATTTTTTTAAAAAAAAAGATCCCAGCAACAGCATTGCTGATTTCGGATGAAATTGTCTTTCAGTTTTATCTCTAAGCAATTGGTATCTTCCCATTACAATTCAATCGGACATCCTTAGCAATAGTTTGTATGCGCCAATAAAACATGTTGATCTGATAATTATAAA